>JAOVVG010000015.1:7219718-7231770 GCA_028566375.1 Leptodoras nelsoni
AACAAATATCAAGCAGAGATTTAGACATCTTTAGGCAGACTGACTGGATTTATTCTGGTATTCTGGTATGTGATGGATTTACTGAAGACGATATTATTTTCTCACCTGTAGTTGCTAAAAGCACTCCATTCACGATCTGATCATTTGGAGAGTCTAAATAAGAAAATAATTCAAGTGAGGAATATGTCAAGAAATATACAGCAGTCAAGAAATATACAGATTTCTTTATACAAACATCTCTTATATGTGTGTATTCTGCAGTCTAGACTCACGGCTGTATCCCACCAGAGCTCCCATAGCCAGCAGCAAACTAACGCACAGCACAGGAGCTCTTTTCCCCAGGAAATCAGAGATCAGACCCTGTACTGTTCCACCTGAGATAGAGAAAGCGCAAAAATATTCAACATTTTTAAAAACAAAAAAGGTCATAGATGTTGAATACCATGAAAATCTGAAGAAGAAGAAGAAGAAGAAGAAGAAGAAACAGAAGAAAAAGAATACTAATACTAATAATAATTGTATCTCAAATATGCAGTGTGCACAAGAAATAAAATACTAATAGGCCATTGGTATATACTATTATTACTTCTTTCCTCATACCAAGATATGATATATAAATTATAAAATGATGTATAATTAACATTCTGCTTTGTATTTAACTTTACCCGGCAGGGCATTTCAGCATTTTGACTCCAAAGATTTCATCTACCTGCTCTGTAGTATATGCATGATTAACAGTCTATGTATGTTTCAAAACATTTCCCTGTTCTGAGAAAAGAACAAAAATCCTGCATATCTGAAACTTCATCTCAGGCAATAAATGTCCAATCAAAATATTTATTTTTGTCAAATGCTTTAGACAGGCTGAATAATCTATCCTTTCCTGTAAAAGTAAAGATTGTGAATTGGGTCAATTGTCCTCCTTGTAAACGTATCCCATCCCAGAAAGGACAGATTATGTGGTACCAGAGCTGTCATGTGGAACTGATCACCACAAAACCCTAGGAAAAAGGTTAAGTAGCCAATCTTACCGGTACTTGTTGCTCTACCCATCCAGTGTATGAAAGATTTTTTTAGTGTGGATAACTTTTAAATGTGTGTGTTAGAGGTGTCTCTAAGTTCAGTTGCCCTTACACATCCACAGTATGTGAGTATTAAAGTGAACAGAATTTCTATTCTTTTCTCAGTACAGGGAAAATCAGTGTCCAAATTACTGTTTGGAACACAGCCCTTTGCAAGAGATACAGTGGACAGAATCCTTTTAAAGTGTATCCACGCTGACACTCACCGACGATCCCTCCCACGTCATACCACACAGAAAGTCGATCCGCTTCTGCCTCCTTCCAGCCAAAGTTGTTGCTCAGATAAAATGGCAGCCAGAAGAAGAAGGAATAATTCACCAGCTTCAGACAAGCGTAGGCAAGAGAGTACTGCCAGAGCAGAGAGAGAAGAGTAATCACAGCTGACTTCAACTCAGGCAGAAGCACTATGACTGGCAAAATTCAAAGTGTTTCTGAATCATCTTAGAATGATTTGACTTTACTGTCCTACAACTTTATACTGTAAAGATTTACAATCTCACTTTCTGGTATCACCCAAAAGAGGATAGCTTCCTTTTGAGTCTGCTTTCTCTCAAGGTTTCTTTCTCATTTTATCTCAGGGAGTTTTTCTGTGCCATTGTAACCTCTAGCTTGCTCATTAGGGCTCTATCTTCATTATGTATACAAATCTGCTAATTAGGGATAAATCTACATCTGATTTCTGTGAAAAAGCTCTACACTAAAACATTTTAATTGAACTGAAACAGATTGGAAATCACTAGCTGTAAATCCTGTAGCTGCAGAGCAAAGCATGTATGCAGCAGTGAATAATTTTCTCTAGAATAAATCTATTACACCAATATGAGCAAAAAACAGATAAATGTGCTATTTTTTTCACTGTCTCAATCAACTTGTTATACACTGAAACAATCAAAGATTAACAAAAACCATGCTGTTGCTTCTTCTTCTCCACATAGCTGCAAAAGAAAGCTCATTTTGGATTAAAAAACAAAAGAATTTGACCCACGGGTATGACTCCTGGCAGACAGAAGGCCTGGAAGAAGCCAATGGCTTTGGTTTGGGGCTCAGATTCATCATCCTGCTTTTGTATGGAATAGTATCCTCCATCACACACAACTTCCTCCTCATCCTCCTCATTGTCGCTCATAAGTGGCCGATGACTGTCCGTGTCTCTCTCCACTGTTGTTAGACCTGCTAGAGGGCCTTCACACAGACCTGAAAGTAAAAAAGATATAATCAGATGATATCACTTGAAAAACACAGTATATACAGTATATCACACACTCGCCTAAAGATAAGGGCCAAGGCTCACTCACAGTAATTATTAAAGGCATTTATACTTTTTAAAATTCAGGCAAAATGCCACAGAAATGGTGAGACTTAAAAGTATGAATTCAATAGTTTCACACTTGGAAATAAAATGCACAATTCCTCCCTTACCCCAGTGTGTTTCATCATCCAAATCACAAAGTTTAATGTCTGAAATTTGCTCCTTTAGTTTGAAGCAATGTAGCCAACATGCATGAAAAGCATATATGGCTACAACTGTGCCAACTCCATTCCTAAATAATCCAAAACAGCTTGTTTGTCTTGGCTGATTGACTACATCTGTAGTAAGGTTCAAACTGTCTTTACCGTATTAATCTCCATGTCTCTTTAAATTATTCAAATCATTTTAAATACCTTTCCCCCACATTTTGAGCTGATAATTCTTCTCAAATCAATTTGAATATTAATAGTCAACTAAGCTAAAATTGTACTGGAAGTTCATTTCCGTCCACTCTGGTCAAATATAATTTAACTAATTCAACAGAAGAGTTATTCGTAGAGGTTTCCTCTGCTCAACAGCAGACAAAAAGCCAGCATCTTAAGTGGCGAGGTGTTCTTTACAAAGCTGTCAACAGTTTTACATGCTACCCACTGGCATCCCAAACTGTACATGTTAATGAGAGATAAACAAATAACAGCATAGTGAAACATAGTTTACTGCCTATAATTGTTTCATAAGTAGTGCTTTCTTAAAGGCATAAGGACAGAAAGTGAAAAGGGCACAGCCTCTTTCTGAAACTCACCCACTTCCTTTGGGGAGGTGAGCAGACCGAAAAACACGACTACTCCACCTGCAAACTGCACCACTGATGTCACCAGAAACGCGTACTGATAACAAAAACACACACAGTTTTGTTTCTTTCTGTTTCACAAGTAATTTCCTGCAGCAACTGTAGACTTGTAGATAAAGTATTGTAGTAAGCACTGTAGTCTTGTAGTTAAACAATAAATTCCAGAGGGTGTAATTTTTACACTCAGCAGCCACTTTAATGGGAACACCTATACCCCGGCTCATTCCATGCAACTATCAGATCCCTCAATCGTGTGGAAGCAGTACAATCCATAAACTCATACAGAAACTGGACATTTCTTGGTCTTTTTCCAATCTTCAAACGTCCACTTTCGGTGAACCTGTGCCCTCTGTAGCCTCAGATTCTTCCCTCCCGTCTCTGCAATCAAATCTGGCCTTTCCACCTGCAGAGCTTCCACTCAATAGATGCTTCTTTGTTTTCTGAACCATTAAAACATGTAAACTATAGAGACTGAGAATTCCCCTCATTCTGTCTATTGATGTGAACTATAACTTGACCTGTATCTGCATGATTTTATGCATCACACTGCTGTGCAGGCATACAGGTCTATGTCAAGTGGATAGTGTCTACATACCCTCACTGTCCACTTTAATAGGAACTTTTGTACACCTGTTCAATTATGCAGTTCTCCAAACAGCCAATCAGGTTTCAGCAGTACAAAGTATAAAACCATGCAGATACAGGTCAAGAGCTTCATATCAAACCTCAGAATGGGGAAATGTGTGACCTCTGTGAATTTAACCGTGGCATAGTTGCTCGTATCAATGGGCTGGTTTTAGTAGTTCAGAAACTTCTGATATCCTGGGATTTTTAACACACACAACAGTCTCTAGAGTTCACTTACATCAAGTGAGTGACAGCTCTGTGGGTGTAAATGCCTTGTGGATAAAATAAGTCAGAAGGAAATGGCCAGATTGACTTGAGCTGCCAGGAAGGATATAGTAATTCATATAATCACTCTTTACAACAATGGCGAGCAGAAAAGCATGCACAAAACATTGAAGACTGAGATGGAGGGGCTACAACAGCAGAAGACCACACTGGGTTCCACTCCTCTCAGCCAAGAAACTGAGGCTATCAAGGGCACAGGCTCGACAAAACGGAATAGTTGAAGATTGGTGAGGAGAAAATCACCTTTTTCCAGTCTTCAGCTGTGAGAATAATTAATACGCAAAAGTTCACTAACCTCATAGCCATACTTCAGAACACTGGAGGCCAGGAATGCTCCTAGAATATTCCCGACTGACGCACATGCACTCCATAAGCCGAACACAAAGCCTCGGCTAACAAACAGTCACACGCAAAAACAAAGACAAGCATGTCAGACACTGCGATGAAACATCCATTAGATTTAAGATTCTTCAGTGAAATTCAGTACAATATGAACAAAATAATGCAGTGAATTACATGTCCTTTTTATCACTAACAATTAGGAGGAGCAGGACAGAGCCTCTTTATTTTACTTCTCTAGAAGCAAAGTTAATGCCCAAAGTCAGAGAGCAGACAGAGAATGTTATTATAGACATAATCATAATAATATCAAGACAGGCAATGCCAGGTACAGCACCCTGAAGTTACTGCTATCACCAGCAACAGCAAAAAGCATGTTGTAAAGCATGCTGTAGTATACTTATTATTTCTCACCAAAATACGATCAACTTTGCATAAATTAATATGTGCATTTTTTATGGAAAACCCGTACCCTGAGACAGATAGTGCTATACTGCAATAATCCATCAACTTACAACTGCATTCAACCCCCCTTTTCCATTCCTGAGTGAAACACTATAAAAAGGTGGAAAAATTCCAGACTGTTGAATAAACTGTATGTTTTTTTCTGTATAGAAAATTATTCATGCAATGTGATGTCATCTGATCAGCACAGGACCTGAGAAGTTGCATCAACTTTTGTGTCATAAACAGTGTGTCGGGGATTTTCAGCTTGCCACTTAGTGATTTAATAGGCAATCGCCCAGTATTGTAGTTGTTGCTTTACAGTTCTTTATGTTTTTCATGTTTTCATGTTATGTTTTCTGGGTTTTTCATGTTGGGCCAACATTTGTTATTTTTCAGGACTGAAAATGCACAACAGGCTTTTATATACATTCAGTGTAAATAGTCTTTTAGTCTATAGAAAAAGAAAATTTGCCGATGTCATGCACAAGGAACTTAAACTATTTTAATATATAAATTACACTATAATGTTAAATTATATATTAAACAAAGATTTTATCACAAGTAAAATCTGTGACATCAGAAGGTTAACTGTAACTTTGTCCTGTTGCCTGTTGACCTGACAGGTTTGTGCAAACCCTGTATATAAAGTAGCAACAAGAAAAACATGTTTGACACACACCCAGATTTGCCAAACCAGTTGCCCATGACGGCCACCACGCAGGGCCAAACTGCAGACTGCAACAGGCCGTTTAGCACCCACAGAGAGCAGTAGAAATACACGTTATAAAAATGCAGCCATTCTGTCAGAGTGCCAAAAACAAACTCCTGTAGAGAGAAAAAAACACAGAGAGAGAGGCAGGGGGGTGTAATCTTCATAAACCTTGAAATTCTTTTTTCATAATTTATAATTTCCTAAAAAGAATGAAGAACACGTGACCATACCACCACAGCAGAGCCACACAGCCCAAAGGACAGAACGTAACGAAGGTTCAGGCGGTCACCTATAATCCCGCTAATGTACAAACCCTGTTGGAGGAAAATGACAACATGAAGCTAAATACATTTTTACACTGCAGAACAGACAGAGCCTTGATTAACAGGCTTGATTAAAGTGAAATTGTGAATTGTACGGAAGCAGCTTTCTTCTGTATCTGTTACATTAGTGTGTCGGTGTGTATGAGTGTATGTCCATTGTGTATTACAGAAATGCATGCACTGCAACAACTGGGGCATAAGCTGTGTTTGTTAAGGACTGCCAAAGGGCACTGGGAGTGCTGGCTAAGAACTACAGAACATACTATACTGGTGCCATTATTTTTTTGTTTGTTGTGATGTTATATCCAAGCAGTAATAGTAAGTGAGGGACAAACATTTATAACAACTATTCTGCTAAAATATTAATCATACTAGTACTAGTACTATTCATCATTCAAATTCATTATTATTCATTCAATTTAAGAACAAAATATGTTCATTTTGAAACGGATTAATAGAATTTTATTAGACTTTAGACTTTTCTTTTACACTGTACAGTACACTATACATATCACTGCTGAACTAATAACTCCCGACTGGTCAGAATGTAATGATTCCAGCGGCTTCCATAGGTTTTTATTAATATACTTATTCTAATACAATTCTTTAGGATCAGCTTACAAAAGGACATTTATGATGAATCCTCCATATAAAGGAATTAAAAAGCATGTGTAATTGCTCATATGGTGATGTTTTTTGTGAGGAAATGTTTATTTAGTATTACTTGGAAGGAGAAGTCAGTGTCTAACAGTCAGAGCTAAAGCAGGTTACTAAGGCTACTGACACAAGACAGGCTTCAGAATAGAGAACATGAATGTTTTGTCTTCAACAAAAACTAAAAAGGAGATGCTGGTGACTGATTAAAGCCGTTATAAGAACAAGTGATATCTTCGGCACAAGGCCTAAGACCGAATTACAGCCATGCTGATAATCGGTACAACAGTATGACCTCGAGAGTGATACTGCTTTTATACAGTTTATTAGTTGCCAGTAATAAGTGACAACAGATTATGATTTGTTTGTTTATTTAATCATTTATTTGGCTCCACCATCACAAATACTCCCTGGACTGGGACAAGGCTGTTTCCAAGCAACACAAACATTTTCCTCTACATTGGCCTGCTATTTAATACAAGTCTATACCCTATTTCTTATGCAGAAATAAACTAATAATAAGTGTTATAAATTAAAATTAATACATTTGACTCACGTTATTTGTGGAAATATATTCATCTTTTAAGTGCAAAGTTTGTTCAAATCTAAGCTGGATAATGATAATGATAATAACGCACTCCGTGTATAAATAAAAACCTTTAATAAAAAACACTTCTAAATATGCTGAAAAAAATCGAATTGAAAAAATTTTTGATTTTTTCATAAATTGAAAAAAAATCAACCCATCATTGATTCGTTTCTAGCATCTAATTTACCAGCACACTTTATCATGCTTAATTCCTTACTGACTTTTATAAGGAGCACAAAACTGCACTGCCAAGGAAAGTGTTATTAACTCTGCTGCCCCATACTGCACTTTTTTTGGAGCTTTTTTGTTTTTATGAAACAGAACTGAGCTTTCAGTGACCTTGTGAGTTCAGTAAAACATTTAACCTTAACATTGCACTGTTTTAGTGTCACTTACCACAGCATAAGAAAAGAGAAATATGGTGTCCAGGGCACCCAAGAACAGTGTGGCCTCCTCAGCATCTGTAAACAGCTGATTGTCTTCCCATGTCTGTTGGCATTCACACAAGTCCAGGTCACAAAAAAACACTGCATCACATAATTTCCTTTGACCGTGTATGACTGCAGCATTTAATGCATATTTACGGCATATACTTGTTTTTAGTTTCTTCCACCCTCCTGCATGAAACAGTGGTTTAACTAAATGAACTTATTTTCTTATCTCTTTCTTGTCAAGGTTGTTTTATTTATTTTGCCCAGACATAGCCACAAGTCCTGAGGACAAGGTCATTTAAGGCACTGGGAGGCTGATGGGTTTTTTTCACGGCTGCTACAATAAAATCTATCAGTGTTTTCTGATTTCTGAACCAGAATTCATGAATCAGTGTCTAAACCTCACTGCTAATTTTCTGTCTGTGTAGAAGTTGATGTTACTACATTCTGCATACTTATGTTTGTGTTATATTCTCTAAACTGTGTTCACAGGACATGAGGGTTTAGTCTTAGTTCTTCAGTAGCTACATGCTGAGACATAGAGCTGCATTGTGTGTGTGTGTGTGTGTGTGTGTGTGTGTGTGTGTGTGTGTGTGTCTACCTCTCCGGGGGAAAAAGCAGGAGAGCTGCCATTCCGCAGTGAAGGAGTCCACTGTGCAGAGATGCTCACTTTCACATTGCTGAAAGTCTTACGTGAAGCGTGTAGCAACACGTAGCTGAGGGAGTGATGACCAAGGACAAAAAGAAGGAAAAGATTCCATGAGGTTACATAAGACAAATCCAACATGTTAATCAGACTAACATATTAACATAATATAACATCACATAACCTCAGAAGAAACTACATATAGAAGATACACGTTATGGACAGAAGCCAATTCTAGGAAAGAGGCTGTGTTTACCCTGTGACACTCTGACAACATTCATTCATTCATTCATTCACTCATCTTCTTGGCCGCTTATTCCTTTTCAGGGTCACGGGGGAGCCGGTGACTAGCCAGCCACATAGGGCGCAAGGCAGGAACAACCCTAGACAGGGTGCCAATCCATCATAGGGCACACACTCACACTCTCGCGCACACACTCACACACTAGGGACACTTTAGAGACACCAATCAACCTAACGTGCATGTCTTTGGACTGTGGGAGGAAACCGGAGTAGAACGGCAGAAAGGTCTGGGGATTTTTTTCATCCTGAGGAATATTGTGTAAATTTGACTTTTCAGTGAACGGTTCTCAGGAAATGACAGAAAGCAGAACAGAAACAGAAAGCAGAACATACTTTATACATTAACTTCAGGATAAAAAAGAAAAATAAATACAAACTGGATCAATGAATAGCACTAAAGCTTAACACGCATTTACAAACAGTCACAGCTGGCTTTTCAGTCAGAAGTCTTTCCAGCATCTGGGCAGCGTTTGGAGAGTTGTCACATATGACAAGTTACATATGACACAGTCTTAATAAAATCCTGAATAGTGACTGGGTTTTGGGAAAATTGTCAAGATCCAGAGGTGCTCTGAACAGAGAGTATTTAAGCCTACCTAAAGAAGGTGAGGAGGAAGGCGACCAGGTGATGGTGGGTGTAGCCGAAGGTGCAGGAGGGAAGCATCACTGGTGGACGGAGAGGAGGAAAAGGAGGATCAAGAGGGAAAGGAAGTGTAGAGGGAGGCTCACTCTGGATCTCCAGCAATGGAGCATCTGGACATATAGATACAGCATTCATAATACAGGACTCAGCTTTACTGGTTAAACCCCCACGTGTGTATGGATGTATGTATGTATGGATGTAGGTTGAAAGTTTGTGAACCCTTTGGACTTGTCTGTACTTCAACAGATTTTCACACAAGAACCAAATTGAACAAATGAGACAACAATATTAGACTTCATTTGGTCATTTATTTATTGAAAAATATGATCCAATATGGCAGATCTGGCATCTCCTTTCAAGTAATACTAAATGAACAGTTCTTCACAAACAACTTCACCATATACACCATTTCTAATGCTTTATAATTCCTTTATATAGAGGGTTCATCATAAATGTCCTTTTGTAAGCTGCTACTAAAGAATTGTATTACAACAAGTATATTAATATAAATCTATCAAGTTGTATCAGTTGCCAGTAAGAAAGGTCTTTTTATTTTATTAATCCGTTTCAGAATAAACATATTTTATATGAACAGTAATGATCTGAATGAGCTCCACGCACATGAGTACAGACAACAAAATGCTTGTTTTATACACTACGAGTTCTCTAGGACGCTTTTTGAGACATGCTATAATGACTATTGTTATTATCCGAACATAATTTTACATTTTTAATAAAATATCAATATTTAAATTCATATCTATCTAGCGAAAAGGCATTCTTTCCCCCCCCGACCCGTATTCCAATAACTCCTGCCTCCTTCATTACGATTGGCTAGTAGCTAATACTCGCTTACGTAGTCGACTATTAGCCAATCGTAACCAACCTTCAGGAGTACTCCCAGCCAATCATAGTTGCAGGAGGCGGGATTTATAAGAATGCGGATGTGAAAAGGTCTGCTGCTTACCAACAAACCAATTAGCATAGCTCGGCTAGCGGGTTTATATGATCATCATATGATTTAGAATGTACCGTCACTGATTCGCGTATCTTTCTGTTCAGTCTGGACTAAAATGACGGTCATGTATTCATTACCCAAGCCCTGTTAGATAACACACGGCGATATGACGGCGCAGTTACCTGGATTTCTCTGCGCGATGTTGCTCTTCCCAGCTGTTGATGAACGAAAGGTGTCCGGAAGTGACATCACTATCCAACAGCCTCTTCTGACCCTCCACGCGCCGTGTATTTACACTGTAAACACATACATGTGAATTTCTTTTGTATCACCATTATTTTGTTTATAGACACACCACTTCGATTATAAATAAGGGCAAATGCATTCCCATGTTTACTAATATTTAGCTAAACTGTTACTTTATAACTCTGTGTAAATAAATAAAAAAAAAGGTCCATCCTGAAATTGTTGGACTGAATTATTTGTGATTCTGATGATAATGTGTAGGTTGGTGCTGTATGTTTGTTATACCCATAAGAAGTTTTGTGTAGTAGTGCTGATGTCACATGGGGACATTTCAAGCTCAAGTGTTCAGTAGAACATTATTGAACTTGCCATTTTCCAGTGACATTCAACTTCAAATCCAATGTAAGTGCAGTGGAGAAGCACACAGTGGGCTCAGAGAACACAATACAGATATCTGATGCAGTTACAGAGTGTTCTAGCGGAGACTCGACATGACTAGTTAGTGAGCTATGAGATATCGGGCATCGTGGTGTTGGTGAGGGTTTGTGTGATGGCTGAAGTTTGCAGCTTGTTCTGTTTGTGCAGAAGTCACAGATAAGGAGGTGTAATGAGGGGTGAGTGCTGGACAGACTGACAGACTAAAGCGCTGCTGCATCGCTTTGTTCAGGTAGGGATGAAGTAAGGGATAATGCATTAGGCATGCTGTTTTAGTGGTAATATGTACAGGTCCAAATGGCAATTCTTTACTTCAGGATTTTCGACATAGGAAATGAAAAAACACGGCTGCCTCAACGGTCGTCTTTTGTTAACAAGCTTGTCAGATAACAACGAGTGATGTTTTGAATCTTACAAAATGTATCTGTATGTTGATTAATCTAAAGCTTATTAACAAACATATTAAAGTATGAAGTACTTTTGTTATTTCTTTTCTTGTTTTTTGGCTTTTCCCATTTTTTCCTCCTTAATTTGGTCATGGCTAATTCTCGCCCATCTAGCTGCTGCTTGTGCAATGTCAGGAGGAGGTGTAACACTCTGGGAGGAAAGCGCTTCTGCCTTCTTCTGTAAACACGAGCTCACAGATCCACCTGCTTGGCTAGCTGGAATTGATATGGGAGACAGAGTACGCCGTGGAGTTTTGCTATCTGGACTCACAGCTATGGACGGCTGTGACATGATCTGGATTTGAACTTGTGATCTCTGGATGACGCAAATGTTTGCGCCACTAAGAAGCGGGTTCTTTGCCTTGCTTTGCTTACTTGTGATGCCGTGAGCAGACATGTTGTCACTCTGTAAACAGGGAAGGAACTCGTAGATGATAAGACTGTCCCAAGTGGATAAGAAGGAATTTCAAGTTATGAAATTTATTTGGCTTCAGCAGATTGTCATTGCATTGTGGGTAATGTAAGAAGCCATTAACTAAATTGCAACATTGGAAACATGCAGCATGCCACATGTTAATTACAAGGATTCAAATGCAACTCATTGAGGGTGGAGTTTTCCAGTAAAGCCTGAATTACACTGCAGTTTCACCATCATGACTCATCACACTGTGTAAAAGGCCCCCTAAAATCATGGCTGAATTTTGTAACAGGTTGTGTAATGCAAGTTCTTCATGTGTGACTATATGATAAAGATGCGCCAACAATAGACATATGAGATTAAAAGCTA
>JAOVVG010000015.1:7234750-7245078 GCA_028566375.1 Leptodoras nelsoni
TTGCAGTAAAGTGTTTTATGCAGAAACAGCATTATTTCTGAGGGCATCTTTGCTTTACAGCGAGTCGTTACATGTGCTTAAGACTTCTGCATCGTACTGTACAGAAAACAGCTGGTCAGTTTTACTGAGCGTCTGAGAACCTGCCACAGCTCTTCTGGAGACTTTGACTGTCACACTTACTTCTTTTATTTTGCATGTAAAACCAGCAACCTTCATTATGTTTTTTTTTACTGAAAAGTGCTCTGTTATGTAATGCATTGTTTTCATTACTGACGTACAAATATTTTTTGTAACATTTAATTTCTGTTGGAAAACTAAAGTTTGGAAAGACTTTTGCACAAGACTGTATATTTGCATTTTTTAAATTCTTATTAAGAAAGATTAACAAATGCCTCCAACAAAACTGGGCATAAAGTAAACAATAACTGTAAACAACCCCCCCATCCCCAACCACCTGTGAGAGATGATAAAATAACCTCTGGTAATTATGCTACATGTTAAATACCTGAACCACTCGAATTCAGGGAGGACGATGCATCCGAAACAGGAACAACTCTATCAAGAAACATGACAAAATGTGTTACTTATATTTGTAGGACAAAAAAACATGTCTGATTAATGTTCAAGCACGTAAAAGCAAAGCTTCAAATGCACTCACTTAAGTGGAACCGGTTCACTACTTGTACAGCGTGAGAGTAACACAGACGGCAGGCTGATCTGTTTAATTGCAGGTAACAGATGCTTTGGAACGATCACTTTAAGCATCTGTCCACTGTTGCCCTCAGATCTGGAGGGTATTTCCGCAGCATCTCCTTCATCGTCGTTTCCTGGATCTGTGATCATGGTGCTTGGCTCAGACTCTTCAACATCTGCAGACGTCTCATCCTCACTTTCCACCTGAGAGGTTTTCATCACCACCTCTCCAGGTTCATTAACACATTTCTCATGTAAATCCACTTCTTCTTGTGTGTTATTTGTAAGAGATTCCACCTGCTCTGACGTGACGATGACGTGGGTTAAAATGCCTGTCTTATTGTCCTGCATCGCATCCTGCTCTGTTTGGGAGGAACTGTCTGTGCTGATGGACGGTTCATCAGACTTGCTCTCACTTTCACCGATCTCATCAGTCAAAGAAGCGAGAGATAAAGAGGAGATGATTCTTTGCTCCACGACAGATGGGAGCCCTGACAATAAAATGTATGGAGCAGAGAAAATATTAAATTCAAACAATATTTTAACTACAATCTACAAGCAGCACGAGCGACTCATCACACATCACATGCTAATTTGAATGTCTGGTCAGACAGGAAGAACATTAGAATTAGCAAAATCAGTAAGCCCATTTTAAAGACTTTCCCCTAAATTATAGCCATGCCTCTACTTTCAAGGATGCCCTACCATTTCTATCCAAGTTTCCACAATAGTCACTTTCTATCAGGGGAAGCAAGTGGGTCGGATCACAGTTCATCTGTATTAAATCCTCCCAGCCTGTGGGTTCAGTATCTAACCACTGGGCAGTCTGAAAACAAAGAAATTCAGAAATATTATCATCATAAATAACATTTTCTTTTACAATACAAGAATCTTATCAAACAGAACATTAGTATCATGTACAAGTGCATCTCAGAAAATTACAATATAGTGGAAAAAGTTAATTTTGTTTTTCATAATTTTATTTGAAAAAGGTAAACGGTCATATTTTATATTCATTATCAATAGGGTCATTATTGTTCACAAAGGAAATATTCTAATCATTTGAGATACTGGATTTCTGCTTTGCATGAGCTGCAAGCCACAATGATCAAAATGGAAAAAAAATGCTTGAAATATGTTGACATACAATGAATATAAAGTATATAACAGTTTACCGTTTTCAAATTAAATTATGAAAGAAAATTAACTTTATCCACTGTATTCTAAATTTTTGAGATGCACTAGTGTGTGTTATTTGGGAAAACCTGCCAGTCACTGACTGGATTCTAACTAAATTAGTTTTTTGGGATTTTTATGGGATACCCCTGCCTATAGCATACACTGACATCTACATTTACAGAAATATAAGTATACAGTACTGTGGAAAAGTCGTAGGCACCCTATTGTTTTTAGGTACAACTTTTGTTGCTGATTTATTTGTGAGTACAAAAAGATTTAATATTTCCAAATGTTACTTTTCCAACACAAAATTAAATGTTGCACAAAAATGTTTCTATATCAGTAATGAAAGCAACACATTACATAAGAGAGCAGATTTTTTAGACAAAAAACATAATGAAGGCTACTGGGTTTTGCATGCTAAAAAAAAAAAAAAGTAGTAAGTGTGATGGTTAAAGTCTCCAGAAGAGCTGTGGCAGATTCTCCAAGACACTCAGTAAAACTTATCAGCTCATTACTGTACAGTACGATACAGAAGTCTTAGGCACACACAAAGACTCACTGTAATGCAAAGAAGCCTTTGAAAATAATGAAGATCTTTCTACATGACAGAGAGCGCAGTAAACAGGAAGTCCATATTTGGTGTGCCTTTTTTCTTAAAAGGCGTTCCCAGGTACAATGTGTGCAATGCTTTTTAGGTTTTACTGAGTGTCTTGGAGAATCTGTCTATAGCTTCAGAACTGTTTACAGTAAACAATTTTGAAATTTTGGACCCACACACAAAACAAATACAGAACTCGACTTTCAAAGATGCTTGTGCCACAAAAATGCAGACCTCCAACCTAATGATGCAGAATACACAGCTCATTAAATAATGAAAAAGGAGAAGTTAGGAGCAAGATTACCTGTTTGAAGTTGGGTACAGGCAGGAACTGTTCCAGTCTGGAGAGAAAATGGCCAACTAGGACCTGAAGTGCTTTGTCAAATTCAGGACCGTACTCATGTGGGAACACCTCCTGGAGAAACAGGGACATAACATGACAGTGCGTCACCGTATTGGTTTCTAATATTCAGAATTAATTTGCGGTCATTTTCTTGTTTCGGTTGATTTTCCTTTTCTCATATCAGTCTACTTATTGGCAAATAAAATGTTAGCTTGATTACAGAAATGCACAATGAATAGCATATAAACTGTGATCACTATGCTTGTCCTTCTCTGTTACTTACACACAAGATCAGTAACCATAACAAAAGTTAACCAAGCTTGTTTTAATGGCTGTTTTACCAAGGAAGGTACTTTTTATTAGATTTGGGGATTGTTCTTTCTGCTATGTCTCTCAAGGTGGTTGTGAAACATTCAGCCATGTGTTTTGCCACTTAATCTTTCCCAGCATATTGTTTTGAATGAGTGCCAGTCAGCTTTCATTAGTTGTAATCTTTTTACTTGTGGCTGTTGGGTATTTTGAGGTATTATGAAGATCTGGAAAAGGTCACTTCTGAAGATGTCATCCGAGATTGACCATGAGAATTTTGTACACAGTTCTGGTGTTAAATCAATAGTTCTGTATATGTACCATGTCCTGGATAATGGTATGTATATTGTGTGTTGTTCAGAAGGCATAGGTTGTTACTCTTGTAGTGTTCTTCCTCTGGAATTTGTGTTTTTGCTGCCCCATAGTGGACTGTGGCTGTCAAAGCCTCCTAGTATTAGATATGGCTTGGGAAGTTGTTCTGCTAGGATTTCTAGTGTGTAGATGGGGATTGGAGGGGATTAAGCTGTAGACGGTTCTTGATTTTTTATCAAATTGACAGTTCCTCCAGTTCTTCTGCCTGAGGTAGGTCTGTAATTGTTGCATAGGGTGTAGTCTCTTAGGTTTGGGTTCTTCCCTGGTGTGAGCTGGATCTCCTGTACACATATGTTTTTCATCTTTAGTGAATGATTTTTTTTTTCCAGTTTGAAATTAGGAAGCTCTTCTACTATTCTGCATTCTTCTGAGTTTTTGGATTCCCTTTCCTTTGGCCCATGCTGGGCATATCTTGCTAGTCACTTCAGAGCTGAGGTACTCTTCTCCACAGTTAATTGGCTTACTTTTGCAGGTGGTTAAACTATGTCTGAATTTTCGGCATCTATAGCACCTGATTGGGAAGGGAATGTATGCCTCAACATTATTCTTAGGAAGCCAATCATAATTTTACATTTGTTAAAAGTGAGGCTATATGTACTGCATTTCATTGGCTGTGTACCTGTACTCTGCACAATGACAATAAAGTTGAATCTAATCGAATCTAATCTATTGGTGTATATTCTCTTTTCGGTTTTCTTTTTTTTTTTAAGAATCTTCTAACTCCTTGACATCTTGTTTTGCTAATTCCTATCTGATTTCATCTTTTTCCATTCCTTCAAACTCTCTGGTCTGGATTACTCCCCTGCTGCTATTAAATATTTGGTGTAGGTATGCTGGTATGCTTTGCGATGAACTCTTTTGCTTTTATTAGGTTATCGGCTTGCATTTTCCTCTGGCACTCTACCTGGATTTGTCCCATTCTGAGCTTTTTGGCATCTTTTTGAGTTCCTGCTCTGCCCATAACTCCGTTTTGAATTGCAAATGGGTTGGTTTAATGAGTGGTGTTTCAATTTCTTAAGATTCTGGTATTCGGAATCCTGGCTTCCAGTTTTCCAGAGGTGTGGATCATAAGGTTTTGTTGGTTATGTCCAGATCCTTTTCATATTCAATTAACTGTTTAGACATGGTTGGGTTCCTCAGGACTCATCATCTCTACTCTCCTTCCACCTCGAACCAACTAGGGGATGCACAGAGCTGCGGATCTCCAGCAGCAGTGAACCATGGAAATAGAGGTGATAAACTCAAGCAAATGATGGAAGTGATACCCGATTGACCCTGAGAAAAAACCTTCTTATGATCTCAGTGATATACAACCCAGGGCATGTCATGAGCAGCCAATTGATGGGAGCAAGTCTCTCCAATCTCCTGTCTATGTAAAGCAGGAGCCAAAATGTTGTGTACTGGCAGCTGCAGTTTACCACTTCCTGAAAAGACCAGGATCTCTTCCTCCACAGACGCAGGCTGCACCTCCCGGTGACCCAAGGTGATCCATTTGTCGCCTCTTACAATTAGAAAAGGGGTGCGAGGGACGTATTCTTTCCCATGTCCCCATGGGGGCCATGTGAACCAAGTGAATTGATCACACATACTCCAGAGTTTTTGGAGGTGTTCTTTAAGTTTAGATGATTCTGCTATGTTCATCCTCTTTTTGTAGGCGATGAACATGTCACATGCTGTTAGATACATTCCTGTTTTTCCTGTGCTTCTGTTCAGAAAGCTCGTATTTCAGCTGTTGGGTTAATTATTAGTACAGCCACGAATGGTGCAACACTCTGTAATGACATTGTCACGATCCATACATTTGTATTAAAAACTAACCAGAAAAAAAAACTAATTTAACAAAAAACATTCTGAAACACACTCACACATCCAACATCTGCTATTACAGTCACTTAGGCTAGTCCCTGGAAATTTCACCCATCATTATTTATCTGTGTTAGCTTCAGGATGAAGTTGGATAGCATCCCCTATTTTTCCACCACATTTGAGAACCAAATTACTTATTTGGCACTGCAGTAGAGAAAGTATGTCTGCTAATCATGAATACTTGGACTTTTTGTGTCATTAGCTATAATGTTTGCTAATGTTTTCTCTTCTGAAGCATAAACTGGTTTCAGAACATGATGAAACTGGATGAAAGGGTTATGTTTTCCCTCTTCTTCAACATTCCTCAGTAACATTGTTCAGGAAAGTCTTACCTGAAAGAAATGTTCCTTTTTAACCGGGTCCTCCAGAAGGCTTATGACGAGCTTTAACAGTCTGCCCTGTAACGCCTCCACCTCTGAGCCAGTGCTCTGGGAAATGAATGATCTCCTTGTGAATGTTAATTACTGCTTGTACTCCATCTCAACTGTATAATGTATGTCAAGTGGGCAATAAGAGCAAACACTAATTGCACAAAACATCTTTTACGCAACAACCAACCAGTAAATCAAAAAAATCTAAGGGTATTTTAATACCTATTAAAAGTAGTGAAATCAATACTAGTGTAGTCAAACAGAATATCATCTCTCAGTAAGTGTATTAAGTATCTAAACAACCACAACAGCATTTTTACTGATCATTCTCACCTTAGACATATTGAAAGACTCAACTGTGTGAAGACGTGCCCTGACGGTCTCTATGTCGGTCGGTAACTCATCTTTGCACATCTCAAGAATCATCTGTGTGGAAAAGCAGGGAAAAATGCATACAAGATATTCTGCAGCCCAGTGCCATAAGGAATGATCATAGTGCAACAATTAATTTGAATGTTTTACTATTGGTGTTTTTTAATTTTTTTATATATTTATAGTGCCTCCTTGTCTCCCTTCCTTGTTTCTTAGTTCCGCACTCTGACTAAGCGGAAAAAAAATGCAAGAAAAGGAAACAGACAGAAGGATTCAAGAATAAACATATGAATGTTCTTGCTTGAAGCATCACTATAAACGACTTTAGAGAACTGAAGATTGTTTTTCCAAGTTTCCAAGATCTGCCTATACAGAACAATGATAACATTATTTAAAACAATATTACATATATACATCATCTTTCATTAAAACAATACTGCACATGTACAAACCCCATTTCCAGAAAAGCTGGAAGACTTTCTAAAAAAGCAATAAAGACTTGATGGTTGCAATACACTCAAAAGAAATTGGGACAGAGGCGTGTTTACGACTGGGTCACATCATCTTTGTTTTAATTATCCTTTTTAATTATTTGGGAATTAAAAATACTAGCTGTTGCAGTGACTCGATGGTCAGACACATTCAGCAGTGGTTTCTGCTTTGGCCTTCATGCAAGATTTCCCCTGACTCCCTGTATCTTTTCATGATATTATGAACTGTAGATGGTGAAAGACCAAAATTCTTTGCAATACTGGACTGAGAAACATTGTATTAAACCTGACTGACAATTCTATCATGAAGTTTGGCACAAAGTGGTGAAGCTCAACCCATCCTTGCCTACAAAGAGTAAGCCTTTGGTGGATTCTCCTTTTATACTCAATCCTGATGACCTCACCGTCACCAATTAAACTGCCAATTGTGGAATCTTCCAGACCAGTACTGCTTGTATAACCTTTCAGTCTTAATTTGCCTCTGCCCCAACTTTTATGAGTGTGTTGCAGGCATCAGATTCCGTTGTTTTTTATATCTAAAAAATAGTCAGTGAAATTCCTGAAACTGTTTCTTTGCACTTTTATCAGTTAAATAAAGTTTTTAATGTATTAGGAAAGTGTCCCAACTGTTCTGGAAATGGGGTTTGTACATCACATGCTTAAATATAACATAAATAATATTCTACTCATCAAATGACTGTTTACATTTCTTCCACTTAAAATCAGCCAATTTCAGGCAAGACGTTCATGCAAATAAATGTGTACCCATTTGTGTTTAATTAAAACCATTCCTTTTTGGTTAGTATTACTGTATCATTTATATAGTCAGCTTTTTTTGGGAGAAGTGAAGAATTTATAATCCATGCTTATATCAGGTGCTAGAACAATTATGTGGAACTATATTCTGCATTTTAAGCACTGTTATATCCTTCAATCAATTTCTAGGTTACAGGCTGAAGGAGGTAGGATTGGGGAATCAAGAAAACATCAATTACAGTTTAGGAAACACCCTATGAATCTCACCTTTGCTCTCAGACCCATAATGAGCACACTCCGCTGTCTTTCATTCAGAATCTCAGGGACCATCCTTGTTATGAGAAGGATGTACTCTTCAAGCTTGTCAAAATACTCCAGGTTCTGCTGCTGCACGATTCGCCACATGAAGGCAGACATGAGGCGTAGTGGAGGCACCAGCAGTCGCACAGAGCACAGCGGGAGAGAGCCTACAAAATACATTTACACTGAAAATAACTGGCTTTAAAGGTTTAAAAATCCTAAAACCTAAATGAGTAGTGTTAACATTAAATATGTGATTACCCTACTGGGCCAGTGAGATGGTCCAGTTCAGACCAGACCAATACCATCTAGACCAGCCCAGCACCATCTAGACCAGCCCAGCACCAATTACACTAGTCCAACACCATCTAGACCAGCCCAGCACCAATTACATTAGTCCAACAGCATCTAGACCAGCCCAGCACCAATTACACTAGTCCAGCACCATCTAGACCAGCCAGGGCACCAATTACACTAGTCCAACACCATCTAGACCAGTCCAGCACCATATAGACCAGCCCAGCACCAATTACACTAGGCCAGCACCATCTAGACCAGTCCAGCACCATCTAAACCAGCCCAGCACCATATAGACCAGCCCAGCACCAATTACACTAGTCCAACATCATCTGGACCAGTCCAGCACCAGCTACACATGCCTAACACAAGCTACACCAGTCAAACACCAGCTGCACCTAACAAACACCACCTAGATCAACCCAACACCATCAGACCACCACCAGAGCAGTAAGCCAACTTTGATTTAAGGGTTTTTTTTAATGCAGGGAAGAAGAGTAACAAGTTTACAGAACTGCAGCTCTGCATATGACAGTTATATCATTTTGTTCTTAGCATTTATATTTTAAAACATGTATTACTTTTACATCCCTGAAACTTTCACTGCCAAAGTGAGTCGTAACGAAATGTGAGTGTTTAGTATAATTCGCTTAAATTAGTCGCCCAAACACAGGAATCAGGGGATTTTTAATCTTCTAACCCTCATAAACACACAAGCCCCCTGCGAAACTACTAGACATTCATAACAATATCACATGTGAACACCATCTCTGAGCGCTATCCAAACACACCAAACACACACAAACCTCTCGGTGGTTGTTGTGCTAGCTCACCCGACGCTACCTGCACTTTCTCCACTTATATCTTCCAAATGTGCGCAGAAAGCAAACATTTATGAGTAATATGTGCATTCATGCGTCTTGGTGCATACCCATGTTCTTCTTGTTAGTGTGTATCTGTTGTCTGAAAAGTTTAATCACTACAGGAAGATTGACTGCTCAACTACAGCTGCAGGTACGCTTCCTTTTTTTCCCCTCACTGTATGTTAATGCTAAAACCAGTTTAAAGCTAAATTACTGCCATCTACTGCAATGGAGTCAGTCTCACACACACACACTCTCTCTCTCTCTCTCTCACACACACACACACACACACACACACACACACACGCCAAAATGGGCAAAATTACCTCAGTATTTATAAAATCTACTAATGAAAACATTACAGTGTAATTTTATACTATAATTCTCTCTCTCTCTCTCTCTCTCTCTCTCTCTGTCTGTATATATATATATATATATATATATAGATAGATAGATAGATAGATAGATAGATAGATAGATATGTTTTCTGAATTTCCCCAATGGGATCAATTAGTGTCTATCTATCTATCTATCTATCTATCTATCTATCTATCTATCTATCTATCTATCATTCTAATAATCTAATATCTAATAATCATCATCCTAACATTAACTGATGTTAGATGATTTGTCCAGTCATTCTATTAATCTTGAGCTGGTGATGTAGTACAGACTCTTTAGTGCATTGTGCTTGTCTAATAAATGAGTCTATATTAATAATGTTAATTCTGTCACATGAACAGTCATTAAGGATCATTTAACGACACCGGTCCCACTACTCTTATATCTCAGTCCTCTTTAATCAGCTAACCCCTCGCTGCAAAACCTAAAGTGACTGTTTTCATTTTACCAGCTTTACTGATTAATCTTCAGTTTACCAAATTAATCCACTTTTGCTTAAAAGTGTGTCAATAAGCAACACCAAAAACAGAAATGAAAGGATTTAATGTCTTTCTTGTATTTATCCATGATTTGGATATCATAGTTAAAAGAGCAACAACAATCTCAAAGATCAATAATAATCAAATAATATTGCAAACGAGTGGCAATTAAGGGTTCTTCAGCAGTTTAATAGCCTATGAAGCAGCGATTATAGAACACTGTGTAATAAAGATGATTGTACAGTTTTAATTCACGATCTTCTGTCCCAGTTCAAGATGTTTGGATTTGCAGTTTTTTCTTTTTCCAATTATGAATAAGGTGCCTACATAGTTAACCAGAATGTATACATTTACAGCAGGGCTGGCACAACATACACAAATAGTACAAGCCTTGCAATTAATGTTACTGTACGGCACAGGTATTTAAACTCAACTTGTGACAGCACTGAGTGAAACTACTTGGTTGAGTTATTATATACAATTGTGTGAAACTGTGAGATGATCAGACCAGCTGCTGAGGCGTTACCAATTTAGGTTAGAAATGCCAAGGCCATAAGGTCAGAAAGAGTTTTTTGATAATTATTTACCTACAAACCCTCAAGACCAAAAGAAAATCCACAGACTAGTTTGAAAA
>JAOVVG010000015.1:7289098-7306624 GCA_028566375.1 Leptodoras nelsoni
GCTTTAGAAATAAAATAATGGAAAGTATTAACTCTGATAAGGTCCATCAGCGGGTGTGAAGGGAATTGTGTGTGTGTTTGTGAAGGTAAGACCAGTGTTGTGTAAATCAGTATTTAAGGGGCAGGCATTGCTGCAAGAATGGCAGGATTTTTCATCACTTCCTCTGGAAAAAATGTTTCTCATCAAGCCAGTCTGTGATGAGTGTTCATGTTCATGTGACTGTGTCTCTATCGCACTCTTCAGTGAAATGTTAGGAGCAGAGTTCTCATTTGTACACCAGTTTTGGCAGCACACATCTCATCTACTGTGAAATACTACCCTACAAATTCTGATCAGTCTGTAGCTCTCAGTGACACATTGTCTGAGACTTCAAGGACAGAACAGACACAGCAAAATATAGCCGTGTCTCACTGCAGGGGTGCTTAGTTTTCTGTGAGTGTATTGTTTGCATCAGGGCTTCTTAACTGTTTTGTAGTTATCTGTAGTTTGTAGTTGTATTTAACCATCAAATGAATTAGAAATCTAGCATTTCACTAGCCAATATCCTGTGATGTAAAGACTCAAACTTCATGCAATTTCACACCCTGCATCACCACCACATTCTTTAGACGCACACCAGATTTCCTGAAATTTCATCTGTGGGGCACTTCACATTCTTGTGCTTTTGGTCATATTATGCACTATTACCGCTATGCAGTACAGTAGTTATGTAAGAACCCAGTAATATCTGTGCATTGTCAATTTTGCTGTATTACCTCACACATTAACCGTTTTGTAATAGGAATTTAGTCTTACGGCAATAAGATCATGAGCCCTGAGGTCATATTGTTGATTTGAGCCAGAGCGGACAACAACAACAGAATGTTTTAAGAGTTTGACATCGACAGATCCCACAGTGATTTGTGTTAAATTTTACAAGTCAGCATGGATATAATATGATCAGGGACCTTTTTGATTAGTGCATAGTTTTGGGGTAAATATAACAGCAGTTAGAGTGTGACATAAGCAACCCTTCCTTCAGTCTTCTCCTGTCCCACAGTCAAAACGAGACATGATGTCAAAATGCAAATGTATACACTCACAATAAACTGTTTTGTTTCTTTTTCAGATAATCAAAGAAGGCAGCCATGTCTGACTACACTGACTCTTTGACCGATGTCTCCAGTGACAGTTTCTGGGAGGTAATAGATGCAGATATTCACATTGCATTGTTCGTTTGCAGTTAGACTTTTGACATAAGTGTTAATTTTGTCTCTTTTTCTGTGACCCAGGTTGGGAATTACAAACGGGCTGTAAAGCGGGTGGATGATGGGAATCGTCTATGTAATGACTTGATGAACTGTATTCACGAGCGAGCTCGCATCGAAAAGGCATATGCACAGCAGTTGACTGAATGGGCCAAACGCTGGAGACAACTGATAGACAAAGGTGATGATCTTATGGAGTTGTAGGGAAGGGCTGGAACATTCCAGGCAGAAAGCCATTACTGTCCTAGCCACTCCCTCGGTTGTTTGTGTTTTTGTAGAAGCTGTCTTCCAGATTACTTAATGTTGTGTTATTCTTCTGCAATAGGTGTCATGAGGTCTGTATTGGTAGGTTGCATTGTTCTCGTTCCACACGTTCCTTGTGTTAAAGAAGATCCTGAGTTGTTTTGTTTACTTCATTGTGGTGGAAAATGAATTTTGGCAACAAACTGTTTTTCCCCTCAGCCTGCCTTGAGTCTTTGTGTTGCTTTGTGTTGGGTAAAACTGAATGGTCAGGTTGAGCTGAGTGTGTGATGTGCTGGTGTATTGCAGGGCCTCAGTATGGGACGGTGGAGCGGGCCTGGTGTGCCCTCATGACTGAAGCGGAGAAGGTCAGTGATCTCCACATGGAAATAAAGGGAGCTCTCATGAGTGAGGACTTTGAAAAAGTGAAAAACTGGCAGAAAGATGCTTACCACAAGCAAATGATCGGTGGGTTCAAGGAAACTAAAGAGGCAGAGGACGGTTATCGCAAAGCTCAAAA
The DNA here is from genome assembly GCA_028566375.1 of Leptodoras nelsoni. NCBI lineage: Eukaryota > Metazoa > Chordata > Actinopteri > Siluriformes > Doradidae > Leptodoras > Leptodoras nelsoni. The sequence goes on from JAOVVG010000015.1 coordinate 7,291,106, forward strand.
ACCTTGGGCCAAGAAACTTAAAGAGGTATGGCCAGACAAACACAATATTATATTCCCAAATGTTCATTCCTCCTGTCTCCCTGTGACTGATTGCATAGTTAGTGAAACAATCACCTCACACCTGTGGTAACTGGCCATGTTTTGTTTTAGTCCATTAGCTTTCTGTAGAATTTGTTTTTTTTAAATGGCAGGGTGCTTGTAGCTAAACTGGAAACATTCAGTTTTATTCCACTACAAAAGTGCCAGTTCTCTTATGCTATTACTATAAACCCAAGAACCCGTAACATTAGCGGCATGTTTTCCTTATGAGACAACAACAAATTTTTCATTAGTCGACACATAATTCAAAAGAGTAGCTGACGAGTTGTCTTTACTTACAGTTTAAAGCAAAACCTGTTTCACAATGTCTGTTATTTCACTATTTTATTAGTTCAGCAAAGAGCACACCAAACTACACTTCTGTTATAGGTGCCGTGTGTATGATTTTAGGGGGCTCTGTTAGCAAAAGTGGAAGAATGTATTCATAATTATGTTTTTATACGTGTATAATCACCTGTATCTACGAATCATTGTGTTTTCATTAGTTTAGAATGAGCCCTTCATACGTCCATGGGAGCGGTTCATCTTCCGAGGAGGCCGCCGTGTTGTCCCACCATGTTTCTTCAGTAGCCCAGAACAGACAGTACGGGGTCTAGAGAGTGCCTTTTGCAGTTTTATTTTAAAGTGGCAGCTTGGCTGTGAATCAGCACTACTCCATGTGGGGAGGGGAAGAAAAGTGCATCACCCTGACTGACATTTATGAGTGTGCACAGTGCACAGCAATGACTCTGCAATCGGAGAACTTAAAAAGCTTCCACAATGTAGAACACGTACAGTAATATTCCCTATCTTATTGAATAACTAAATACAATTTCTAAATATTTATCTAAAGTAACTTCATCGCTTGACAGGCTACTAGATGCTGTTTTAGATGATTTTGGAAGTAACCGCTGGTACCTGACAGCCACTGTAAGTTATAATACATGCATGGAATGGGAGGGGTGGTATAGGAGAAATGGTATTCAGTTGGTTGCAATCTGCATCCTTACCACTAGATGCCACTAAATCCTACACACTGCACCTTTAACAGCCACACACAGGCTACAAATTACATTTCCACCTTTAATGATTTTTTTTACCCTACACTTTCAACAATGATAAATGATCATTTATAATAATGACTTTTTAAAATACACTTGTGTGGAAAAGATGCTGGCTCAGCAAAAAGTTGCAGAACATCCAACTATTCTTTTTCATTCTACATTATCTGTGCTTTGGCTCAAAACGGTTCCTGTGACCCTTTTTTTATTTGCAAATGTCAGGTTTTTTATGTACTGATTTACAGGTGGCTAATTCCTGAGTCCCTTTGTGCTATCAGTCTATAACAGTGTTCTGGGAATTCCAGCAGACACTATTGTATATAAACTTACTGCTACCTTCGATACACACTAGTGTGTCCATGCAAAAGCACCAAAGAAGACCCCCTTTTAGATTTCTTTGTATTAATGAGCACCCTGTCCCTGATTCTTCAGGTGGACTTGATGAAGAAAACCTACCACACAGCCTGTAAGGAAGAGAAGTTAGCCACCAGCAGGGAGAACAACAGCAAGATGGAGAACAACAATCCAGAGGCCCAGAAAAAACTCCAAGACAAAGTAGAGAAGTGCCAGCAGGATGTGCAGAAGGTGTGTGTATGTGCATATCTGCCTGTGCAAGCATGTTTGCAAATATTTATTTAAGACAATCAGGTGGACTATAGTTTGATAAATCCTTCTTTTTTAATTCTAGGGTTTTAGATGCTGTTTACACATAGTGTCCTTACTTGGTATTGCCAAGTTTGTTGCATTCAAAACTTAATTAATTAAGTAACTATTTAATATTTGACTTTTTATAATGCCGCAAATAAAGCAAATTACTGATTGTGCTACACGATGCAAGTTGAAAATGTGTCACTTTCTCAAGCAAAGAAGTTTCCAAGGAGATAATAGCATGAAGTTATCAAAAATGTGTTTGTGCCTATCACATACACGCATTCCTATGTATGTGAAAAATAGGAATAGAAGGCATTATGTAATGTACTGGTTTGAATTTGTGTGTGCTGGGTGCATCAGACTAAGGAGCGCTATGAGAAGTCCCTGGAGGAGCTGGATAAGGTAACACCTCAGTACATGGAGAACATGGAGCAGGTGTTTGAGCAGTGGCAGCAGTTTGAGGACAAGAGATTGCGCTTCTTCAAAGAGCTCCTACTAGAGGTCAAACAGCACCTTGACCTCTCTACCAGCCACAAGTAAGAAACCAGCTTTACACTTACATATGCATATCAGGGTGTTAATTTGCATACACAGATGTTGCATGGACTAGGTGTATAAGGGTAAAGGTAGGTCATGGCTGAAAAAGCCCTGGCCCACAGGTTCCCAGTGTTAATTGTAACTTTTCTCTGTCAAGCAGGATGAAGATAGAAATGCAGACAAACATTTTTTTACACCATTGTCATAGTTTATTGTTATAGTTTGTTCCATCAGCTGCTTGCTTTAGACAAGATGCAGTACCAACATATAAAACAGGGGGTCTTCAGCTGACAGAGTGAATAAGCACCACTGTGAAACACAACATAAACACTTCACAGTGATGTTTATCAATCTATAGCATTGAACTAATCACTTATGCTTAAGATGTAATGGGTAACGGTTCATGTGAGCTGCTTATTGGATTTTTGTGAGTAAAGAATTTTGTGTAGCTGGAAATTCACGTTCTACTGCACAGCAGCGAGAGGTGTTAATTAAGTACATGATAAAGAGGGAAAAGTTTACAAGACTTTAGGATACACAGAGTATCTCTCTCTCTCTCTCTCTCTCTCCCTCTCCCTCTCCCTCCCTCTCTCTTTTTTTTCTTTGTCTTAAAAAACACAGCTTTTCATTTCACCAAGAAACCTGAGCATGTAAACTCTTCTATCCTGAGGATCTTCCTGTGCTGGAAAACACTGTGATATGGAATGAAACCAAGATTCATTCCATATATGTTAAATAAACGTCTATTTATATAAACTTCACCACCTTTATGATTATTAATTTTACTTTGCTAAACAACACGTTTTTTAAAATCTGTTTATTGTTAGTCTTAAATTATGAGACGTGTAAATGTGTATACAAGTCCCTGTGTTTTATATCTGTTTGCTATAGAAACAGTAAGACATTAGAATGAGTGCTTTAATGTTAACCTATCATTCCTATTATAGTCTATACTGTTATATGGAAATAATAACAACACACTGTCTGACTAATCAGATTCAAGCATTCAACTGCACTGTGGTATAACTGGGTAAATAGTAATACATTATTTCACTGGCCTACCTCCATAACCACTGAATAATACACTCTGTGGGGTTTTTTTCCCCTAATGTAGTTTTACACTCTCACGCAATACATTTTGCATTTTCATCACTCAGGTTCCAGGATGTGTATCACTCATTGGAGGACACGATCAAGGCAGCTGACACAGAAGAAGATCTGAAATGGTTCCGTTCCAACCATGGCCCAGGCATGCCTATGAACTGGCCTCAGTTTGAGGTATACACACACACACACACACGCACACACTCTCTCTCACACACACACACACACACTCACTCATTCACTCACTCACTATAAGACACTGTAGCAAAAGCAACTGAATACACTAAACTGGTCAGAGTCTGGTTTGAGACAAATGAAAAGTCTGTAATCTCTAAGAAGTACTTAATTTGAGGAAACAGTGTTCCATGTTTAAAGACTTTGTTCAGAGTAATTTTATCTTTCTATATCAGTTAAGCTGCAGGAAGAGAGAAAACCAGTCTGTCAGGATTTGCCCAGTTGTGAATACTGAGAAACAATTTGCATCTGCTTTTTTGAGCTTCTCTTTACACACCTGTTATGCTCAATAGTTAAATAGTCAAATAAAGAATAGTCAGAAAGAAGGAAAAACAGCAGAAGTTAAACGCTTTATATCGGAAAAATGGGCCTGTGCCAGATAGCTGCTCCTAATCCAGACAAGTGGCATGGGAGCACACACTGCCACACACTGACTCACTGCTTCTCTTAATGCCAGTTGGGTTATTCTGTGCAAGTTTAAATAACAACTTGGTGATTGGTGTATAAATTCTTCAATGGTTCCTGGAGATCAGTTTTAATATAATTTCCATACCTTCTAGTGCTGCACAAAAGATGTGTTAAAATTGTGGTCTAATACATAGAGCACCACTAATAACCTCTATGTCCATAGGATGTTTTACCATTTGCTCTTGTGCACACACTTCAAGCTATCCAAAAGTTCAATTAAATAAAAAGGGAATCAATAATATCAGAAATCTCAGCCATGAGATTATTTGATTATTAAAATGAACAAAAGCCTGCTCAGAGTAATAACAAAATGGAGATATTTTTATGTTTTGTACAGAATATAAAATTTCCAGTTACTAAGAATACAATGGGCAGATGACTTATTGCTGAATGAATGGGGTGACTGAGTCATTGTTTTTTTTTTGTTGTTGTTGTTGTTTTTTTAAGATTAGATTAGTTTCAGCCTTATTGTCATTATGCAGAGTATGTTTACAATGCCAGTGAAATGCAGTTAGCATCTAAACAGAAGTGCAAATACAATATTATTGACAAATGAGTGTGCAGTACATTTTTCTCACCAATTCTCCAGTAGCTGTTTATACATGGAGTCAGTTTATCAACACTGATCCTCTCCAGCAAGTGGCTCATCCATGTTGGCCAAAAGAACCAAAACATTTACAAGACTAATTATGGCACCCTCATATGACACAATTTTGCACTAAATGCAAGTTATTCTTCTTAGTATATAAGCTGCTGTAGTACAAAGTGCCAGTGAAAGATTCACTCAAAATGCAGACACGTCATCATTCAGGCATTAGGAAAATGTAGCTAAAGAGTTTAATAAATATATGTATTGTTCCATACAAAATTGGTGTGTTGTAGAAATTTGGAACTGTCCTTTGAGACACAGGTGTAAGCCAATAGTCTTGATTTGATTTTCAAAATCCTGCAGCCCTTATAGCTTCCTATTAAAGCTTTCACAGCATGCAGACCACCCTTTAATAAAGAAACATCTACTGAAGCTTGCAAATTGGCATGTGACCTGCTGGTTAATGGTGTTAATTTCCCAGGGAGTCTGGTATTTTCCTAACCCACTCCCTTTCTGCTCTAATCCAGAAGGTGGACTTATCACAGTCGCGTTTCCATAAAAGAAGGTCCATTATAGTGAGTTTTGCATGGCTGGCTTTAATGCTGCTGTCCCAAGGGTTTCTGGGTTCTTTGCTGTTTACTTACATTAGTGTGTGTGATTTTTATCTGTTCTAATTTAAAAACACAAACACAAATAAGGTTTTATTTTAAATGTCATGCAAGCCCTAATGTGCTAGTAATGATAGGTGTGGTGTGCACTAACCATTTTTCTCTGGGGGGGGGGCCTCAAAAAGCGATTCCATTCAGATTTTAACAGCTGGAATGTTGTAAATGTCAGTTATTAGCTATTTTTTATAACCAATCACATTTTTTGACCATTCAGACATCAGTAAACCTGGCATGCATTACAATAGGCTACAGTAAAATGACTCCAGTTGCTGACAGCTGTTTGAAATAAACACACCACCACTTCACTGTTTCTGTGCTGTTTCTAAATTAACACCCAAAATCAGCCTGTGCCTGCACATTGTTAACAGTGTGTGCAGCATATCAGCAGTGTTCTCACACATAGGAAGCATTTTTTTCTGCCGCTGTGTATTTCATATACAGAATGCTGCACTAACACACACAAGGTAAGACATAATGTGGAAATCAACAACAAAGTGAAACTGATTTACAAACCACTGTGAACATGATCAATTTCCTGCACAGGCTCTCAGAATAGGGACAAGTGTGATGCTTCTCAAAGTCTGTGGTTTTTCTGTTTGTTATGGTGAAGTGACTAACCACTCTGAAGTCCACTTGGCAGACTACTGAGTAACTAGCAGCCAGTTGTACCACAGTAGGTGGGCGTTGCACCATAGCCAATTATTTAAACTTGTAGCCATTTACATATAGAGATTGCCTGTTTGTGTGTGACATTATCTTGTGAATGTGTTCTGGTATCCATAAATTCAACAAAATATACCAATTAGTAAGATCAATCTGAAATATGTAAAATGTTTGATCTGAACAAACAGGTGGAAGATTTATCTGGCATAATAATTCTGTAAAAAAAAAAAAAAGAGGGTATATGTATGAGTCGGTGTATGCAAACTGTGTATTCAAGAGTCAATATTCCATTTATATGTTTGGACTCAGCAGCTGGGGAATGTGGCTTTAGTGTTTGGCTGATATTCTGTTCGCATCTGGGCTGCACTGCACTCTTTGTTAAGCTGCTTTAATGCTGTGGGCCCTGGTTTGTTTGTTTGTGTGTATGTGTGTGTGTGTGTGTGTGTGTGTGTGCGCGTGCAGTATCTGTTTGCTTATTCAGTTGGACTGATTGACACATATAAGCAGGTTTGCAGGCACAGTGGCCAAATTTTATGCTTTTTTAGTGACGTGTGTGTGTGTGTGTGCTTTTTTTTACTAGGACTGGTCCGTAGACTTAAATCGGACACTGAGTCGAAGAGAAAAAAAGAAACCAAATGATGAAGTAACACTTACAGGCATCAGTCAAACAGGAGAACGAGCAGCCAAGACCAGTAACAGGTAACCGTTTATTCCTCTTCCTCACATAAAGGTCTCTTTCTGAGGAGTCTCTGCACCCATACTCAGAACTATGAGAGTGGCTGTGTTTACACTGAGCATATACACCGATCAGCCATAACATTAAAACTAGTGACAGGTGAAGGGAATACCATTGATCTTGTTACAGTGACATATGTCAAGGGTTGGGATATATTAGGCAGCGAATAACAGTGAGTACTTGAAGTTAATGTTTTGAAAGTGAGAAGGGCCAAATTGTGATGGCTATAAAATTGGGTCAGACCGTCTCCAAAACAGCAGGTCTTGTGGGGTTTTCCCCAGTATGCAGTGGTTAGAACATGCCAAAAGCAGTCCAAGAAAGGGTAACTGGTGACAGGGTCATGGCCAGCCAAGGCTGACTGATTCGCATAGGGACTGAAGACTAGCCGAACTGGTCTGATTCCACAGAAGAGCTGGCTATAGTAGAAAGGCGTCAGTACGCACAGTACATAACAGCTTACTGCATATGGGGTTGCGTAGCTGCAGACTGGTGAGGATTAGAACTAGACCATGGTACAGTGAAAGAAGGTGGTCTGGTCTGATGATTCATGTTTTCTTTTACATCATGTGGACAGCCGGGTGCATGCAAAGTCAATTACCTATGAAGGAGATGGCACCAGGATGTACTATGGGTATCCTGGCATTCATGTGGGTGTTAATTTGACACATACCGCCTAGGTAAATGTTGTTTCAGATAAAGTACACCCCATCACCACCAATGGTATTCTTTAAAGGCAGTGGCCTTTTTCAGCCAGATAACACTGTTCAGGAATGGATTGAGAAACATGAGAAAGGGATCAAGGTGTTGACTTGGCTTCCAAATTCCCCAGATCTCAATCCGATCAAACATCTGTGGAATGTACAATGGACAAACAAGTGAGATCCATGGAGGCCCAACCTTGCAACTTACATTACTTAAAGGATCTGCTGCCAATGTCTTGGTGCCAGATACCACAGCATACCTTCAGAGATGTTTGGAGTCAATGTCTCAAAGTCAGAGCTGTTTTGTTATGGCTGATCAGTATATATGTTAATCATCACTTGTTTAGAACTACACAGCTGAGTGATTTTATAGATGAAAGTGTCAAGTCTCAAGGGGTCGTGCCTTAATGGAAGCCAGCATTTTTCAAACTGCTATAATCTGCTTAACATGGGAAACATAATGGCAGTTGTTGAATATTGCTGATAAACATTTGAATTATATGACTACAATACAGATTTTAAACTCCAGCTGGTTATACTCAAAAAGAAAAGGTTTTGGAGGATACAGGCATAACAAAGCTGGTCATTATCCAGTTTCAGCCAATTTTCCATGGAGTAATAATTTAAAAAATCATGTTGTTTACTCAGACTTTTTAAGAGCTTTGTGTTATCTGTGCACCAGGAGGTCATCACTTTCCCATTTGTGTCTGTGTCTGTGTAGAATCACACATCTTTAATTCTTAAAGTAAATTGATATCTAAAAGCACATCTTATACACATTATAATATAATATACATCTTATGCACATTTTAAATGTCATTTACAAATACCTACCTAAATTATTAATTAAGGATTTTTGTAGGTTTTTTGCAGTATAGTGAAAGGTGTCAAGCTGAGAAATCTTATGAATATTCCTTTAATTATCCACCTTCACCTTTAACATCTTTTCACACTTTCTTCACAGTTTATGAGTAAGCCTTTTAAAAGACGGCTGAACAGGCTGTGTTTAGTATATGCCCAGTGCTTACCTGGAAGCACTGACTCATTTATTTAATATGAAACAGGAAGTTTAGTATGATATCCTAACTTAGGCCAATGTTGTAGCCTTGCTGTAAAATACCACGTTTTCCGCTAATTGTTGATTAACTATATGATAATCTCATAAACGTAATGCCATTGGTTGAACAAAAGGCGTCTGCAATGTGTGCGTGTGCACGGGGAGTTACCTATAGGAATGTGAAAAATGCCAGGAGTGCTTAACCTTTATTTAACCTAGCACACTAAACTTGCACTAGTCTACACACATGATTTTTTTTTTTAATGTTTGCCAAAAAGCCTGGCCTCTCAGTCTTACTGATAATTCACAGATACAGAATGCTTTGCTTCATCTGTAATGAAAAGGTGCACATGCTCAGTTTTTTTTTTGTTTAGGTCATTTTAGGAGTGTTATCAAGCTGATGTTTCAAACGTTACCTTATAGATATGTTTCTTATATATGCATCTTTTCACCCAATTCAAGTAGATAGGATCCCAGGAGCACTGCCAACATGGTCTCTGAGAGGGCTGACTTTATTTTTTTTGGGTTGGTTATAAGATTTGTTGTATAATGTTTAATCTTATTCCAATGAAGTCCAAATGATCACATTGCTCTGTTGCTTGAGGTTGTCCTAATCACTCACTGATCTGATGTCTTTTTATTGCAGTGCTTGCTGTAGAAGCTGTATTAGAGTGCCATAGTGTCCATAGTATGTATGTATGTGTCACAATCCTGTTTTTCTTCATGTTATTAGCTTGACTGTGCCCAGTAGCACAGAACCAGTGGGTTTAAACCCATTTGACGATGAGGATGAGGAAGAGGAGACACCAGCAGAGAAGCCCAACAGCAGCCCAGCCAATGTGAAAAAGGAGGAAGTTACTGCCAAAATGTTGGTGAACGGAAAGCATCTGCTACTGTTCTGCTCTCGTTCACTCATTCTTTCTCTCTCTGTATTGTTATCTTATGCCCATCTTGTTTGTTTCCTTTTTTTTGCTTTCATTCTCCCTCAGTTCTCTCTTCCAGGTGGCTGTTATGTCTCTGCATGGTTGCACAGTGTAAATCATGTGTTAAGAAACACACATGCACACTGTGTTCTGTGTTTTTGTTTCACAGTGTATCCTGGTCATGAGTCATGCAACTGTTCAGTCAGATCTCATATGATCAGTGCCAAAGATTTCACATGGAAAGTAATAGCCTGTTAAAAATAGTTTTCAGTTATTATTTTTATAAATTTTTTATACTGCCAGAGAGAAATGGAAAATAAGCAGTAGTGTTACACTAAAGCACAGTAAATAACGTGAAGGCAGTATCATTTATCTCAGTCTTTGCTAGCCAAGCAGGAACCAAACCTGTGTCTACCTGATTAATTGGTATGAAAACCTGCAGGCATGCTGACCCTTTGTGATTAAGAATGGACAAGATATTTCTCATGCCTAAAATTAATTAGTACTTTTAATCAAATGTAATCAGAATCAGGTGTTTCATACAAAATGATCTGACTGTAACACCGCTCTGATTTCTCAGTTTATTTGTTGCTTGTGTTCTGTGTGTTCCGTCTGTGGTCGTTTAACAGAAAGCAGACCATTCCTGGGCTGCAAGTCGAGTGTCCTTTGCCTGATGCTTGCCTTGTGGTTTTGGCTTGTTAGCTGATCTAATCAGACTTGTTCTTTTAAACCTGTAAAAGTCACAATGATAAACAGGTATTCCGTTCATGGAGTAAGAGCTTGAACTTCTGCCTGGTGATCCTGTGGCATGTGCTTGGGCTTTTGCTTGGGTTTGTTCTTTTCTGAGTTTCTTTCACTTGGGGTTATTTTACTTTGTCCATCGTCTCTGAATCTCGCCTGGCTTCCTGTACCTTTCACCTGTTACGATGGATGAGTATTGACGGCTAGCAGTCGGCATTTCCTGTTCTGATTGCTGCCAGTTGTTCATGGTTGAGTGGTGTTCTCTTTTTTCACAGTACCAGAGTGGAGAAGACGCAGGACTCCTCAGATGAGGAGACCGGGAACCCTTTTGCAGCAGACACCAATGGAAATGGGAATCCGTTCGAGGAAGAGTCGGCTTCTCCAACGATTTCAGTTCCTGTACGAGCTCTGTACGACTATGAGGGCCAGGAGCAGGACGAGCTGAGCTTCAAAGCAGGTACACAGGAGTGTTGGGGCAAACACACAGATAACGCTGTAGAGGTTTTCCTTCACTACATAAGACTAGAACATTCGACACCAGGAAACTGGAACTGTCCACTGTTCTGCTCAAGATTGGTACCAACAGGGTACTCGGTACTGATAGTACTCTAATGGTACAAGCAGCACTGTTCAGGACATGAAGTGGTGGAAGAATGCCACCAGTTTTATATATTCTCATTGATCACTTTATTAGGAACACCTGCTTATTCAGGCAATAACTGTAGCATGGTTGTAGCTGCCAGACAGGGTAATCTGAGTATTTCAGAAACAGCTGGGCTCCAGGGATTTTCATGCACAAAAGTGTCTAGAGTTTAAAGAGAATGCAAAAAAAAACAAACTAAACATCTGGTGAGCAGCAGGTCTTTGGGTAGAAAAGCCTTGTTGAGATAAATCAGAGCAGAATGACCAGATTGAATGGAGTAGTACAGATACAACACAAACACATGCATCCTTATGATATTTATGTCACTGCACATTTGTTTCATCACCATACCAATTTGGTCATCATTCATTTTGTTTAGGTCTTATTTTTAAATGTAATGTGGCAAAGTCTACTTGCCCCTGTCTCACTTTATTCATTCTCTCTGTCTGAAAGGTGACGAATTCATTAAAATCGGAGCGGAGGATGAGCAGGGGTGGTGCAAAGGACGCCTGAAAGATGGCCATGTTGGACTCTACCCAGCTAATTACGTGGAGGACATTCAGTGACCAGAGAGGAAATGAGAAGAGTGGAGAGGAAGAAAGCATGACAGAGAGAAGAAAGCAGGGGAGGGGTGATTTCTGAGGATGGAAAGCTGCTTGTTATTCCCCCCTTGTGGTGGAGGCTGGACCAACAGCTGCAATAATCCAAAACGTCTTTCCATGCTTTTTTTCCCCCTTTTTTTTAGTAGACACTGCCCTTTTTTGGAGCTCTAGAAGTCTGTAAACAACAGGTCTGCAGAAAAGGGCAACATGATATGCTGAATTTTAATTATTACATAGATCACATATCATCCAACATTTGGTCTATTTTTTAAGTGCTGAATAGAGTGTCTATCAATAGACTGACAACAGTTTACTCATCCAAATCTGGTCTAGATTCTGGTTCTAATTGCAGCATAGAGCATCTTGAGGTGGGACGTTTCACAGGTTACTGCTTTCTCTGTTGCTCTTATATTGCTGAAGGTCAGGGAAACCTGCTTTGTTAATAATAATAAAAAAACGTTACTTTGTTTTATCTGATTAATGACATGTTTCTATATGTTACATAAAAAACTGTATTTTGGTAATGATCTTATTGCCAAGACATGCAGACTACATAGTGACTATATTCTGAATGGTAGATATCTTCAGAGTATCTCATTATTTTTCAACACTGTATCCTTCAGTGATGCTTCAGAGGAAGTCTAGAGGTTTTATTTTCCAACCGGATTTTATTTTTACAAAGTGTGTCTGGATGGATGTTTTTTTTTTTTTAAATAGTCGGTTTGACCCTGAACTAAACTAGACCAAAGCCAGGTTGAATGCTGGAGTAGTTTTTAGGGAAGAGCTGAAATGTAGTCGTAAACCCAGGTGTGCCGTTCACCTTCATTCCTGGTCAAGGCAGGAACTTTTCACATTGTTGTATTTCTTGTTTGAGCAATATCTTTTGTTTCAAATAGTTCATTATTAAATAGTTTATTTGCTGTTGGGGAAGGTTTCTCACTTGCAGTTGTCACCTTTATTTTAACCTGCACTGGACAGTTCACAGCAGATACACAGAAGAAAATTGTAATGCGTTTGTTAAAACTTGTTAACCTACACGTGATGTTCACTCACATGAAATGTTTTACATCCGGATAGAGTAATGTATGGAAAAGATACAGAAGTGTGCTTGTATTTGTGCATGTATGTTACAATGAACAAGATGAGCATTTTTTAATTTGATCTTGGGATGGACAAAGTTTAAAATTGAGACTAATTTATAAAAAGTGCTTCAACTTTTGCTCCTGTATAAATGCTGTGATTCAGAATCAGAATGTATATTAAGCGTCATGTAATTTGAATGTTATGAATTTAATATTTTGTTACCTGTATTATATGATTATTTTTTTTCATTCTTGCAGTTGGTCATATTGAGTTATATGGACACACTGTTATCGATTTATTTAGTTATTTTCCTTTGAGTTTATTCTGAGAGTTTATAATGGATGTATTTTTATCATCATCTGCCCGGTAATGGCTGAGCCCTGATAACACCATCTCATAAGAGCAAGAAAAAATGACTTTTGAATGTATTGGAGGTTTGCTGTGGTTATTGAGAAGTGGTTTAAGATCTTAACTTTGGGGTGTAAAACAGAAAAAGTGCTTACACAGTACACTCTGGTAATTGTGTCACCTCGGCAATCGGCAAATAAATGATTTAAAATGAGACTTTCACTTTCTTGGATTGATTCTGAAGGAAGCATATGTAGCCCTAACCTGTTGTTTGTCCAGTGAGAGTGCAGACAATATGAAAACTGCATACTGACTAATAGCATGGTGAAATGATGGGTCATCTCAGATGGGACTGTGAGCAGAAAATGGTTTGCTCTGTTACCTTGCTTATTCTTGCACCACAGCAATTTGCCACAATTTGTTTTTATGAATTAAAGAATAATTAATCATAAGGTTTATTCATGGTTGTGCGTAATGTTGTGTAAAGTCCACCATACAAGTTAATAACTGTTGAATGTGATGAACAAAGATTAGCCAAAAATCCAAAAATATGGCATGTTCCTGAGAAACCCCAAAGACTTTCCATCTGAAAATTGATTCTTACAAATCTCTGACACTGGAGACTCCTTCCAAAATGTCAAATAGACGTCTCCTCGTTTAGGGGGAAAACAGATTTATATGTGACAGCTTATAATATCCAGTTATGTGTGTGTCTGCCTGTACAGTTTCCTGTGTGGGAAAGATAATGTATTCGTGCTCTAACATAAACCTCGCAGTTGCAGCCATTGAATCCAGCAGCGCTGTGGTGTAAAGCACTATAGGGCCTATACAAGCTGGATTTAAACAGTCCATGTTTACAACAATCCCCATCTGACCCGACTTCCCGTTTCCACAATTCCATCAGTGAGGTCTTTCTCGAAAGAGTCGACTCTTTGAACCGACTCGCTCACAGATTCGGAGATATTTTTCTAGAAATTACTTACGCAATTAATTTCTTTTCAAAGGTACTTCATATTCATATATTAAACGATACTATAAATAATTATAATGCACAAATATATATTTTAATGCAGGAATGATTAAATATCAGACATTTGTTTTTATAACAAACGCAGTACAAAGTGTCAGCAGGCATGACTAACACATCTGGCCCGTTTTGGAGACAAATAATCCTGGCAATGAATCGTCTGAGAGCCAAGATTAGCAATAATTCCTATCATTAAAATCCAGTTCTGTTTCTCAGATCAGGAAGGAAACAGCTCTGTCCGGTGTTGCCAGATGCACGGGATTCGCGTCAGGTGAGATACTTTTCCTTCCGTGGGTTTATTGTGATTATATTTATGGGAATGGCATTTCCATATCCCATATTAATTATTGCACTCTTTTACTGGAACGCCTTTCTCCATTATTAGCTCTCAGATAAGTCTCACATCTGCTTTTTATTTACGACAACACGGAATAATACCTGCAACATCCTGGTGATCCCCGGATCCTGGTGCACCTGGGAGTGACATCAACTGAAAACGTGACCGCGGGAATAATAAATACATTAATAAATTAATCATGTGAAAAACTGCATGAAGTGTAAGACTAGAAACATGTTGAGTTCAGGTGTTCAGGTGTTGCAGTAGAGGTCTTGAATGGGACCAGCTGTGTGTTTACATGCACAGACTCACCTGATGACGTTAAAGCGCACTCTGCTGTGGGACTGCAGGCGGCTCGCGCACTCTGCTGCTCGGTTTTATACACTATCAAGTGTCCTTACTAAAGCAGCCTAGTGTTTCAGTGTGGCAAACGAAACGTAGGCTACGTCAAATTGAAGCACAGCCCCTATTCAGTAGAGCAGTGAGCGTTTTAGGATGCAGCCCCTTTTTGACGTTGAATACGGAAGTGAAGTCCTGTTTCAGTATCTTTCCTGCTTCAGGACTGTCAGGTGAGAGCGTCTTCATCAACAGGTGACAAACATGACGGAACCCACAAAGCACGACATTTCTACCATCTTCAAGCGTCTACGCGCCGTTCCTACCAATAAGGTGAGTAAGAAAAGCCGGAGAAGAGCTGTTTATTTTGCTATAAGGAAGTGGACAGACTCTGACACGTCACTCTGTTGGTGAAACAACTGAACCATATGGCACGTCTCTCAGCCTGTTGTTGTTTTCGCGACTGACTGCTCTCTGATTCTCTGTACAACTGACCTGAATCTGTTTCATCATCTTTCCCGTGTAAACCCATTTCTTTTTCCATAGACTTTATTGTGCGATAACAACCCATTTTATTTCCTTTCACAGCATGACGCCTCTGTGTCATTTACAGTTTTATATTTGCACACATTTCACCTAAGCACAGCTTCCAGGTCTCACTGGTTACATTTTCATGTTTCTGAAATAATGTTGTTGTTTTTGTATGAGTTAAAGTGTAATTTATATACAGGCAACATGCAAAAACCAAAATGCACTTGAAAAACTTTGTTTCAAGTACCCGTGGTTCAGGTAGTATTCAACCAAACGTGTAGGAGGGTACTACACATGTGGAGTTAATTACCCGAGGAACACACAGATTGGTAATCACACTTGGAAGTCTGGTTAAACTGTCACAAGCATGCCAAACATGAAATGCACTTGCTTTAGCAAGG
>JAOVVG010000015.1:7307336-7317744 GCA_028566375.1 Leptodoras nelsoni
AAATCTATGGGTTTGAATTACTCTTGTAAGTCGCTTTGGACAAAAGCGTCAGCTAAATGCTATGTAATGTAATGTAAAATTTATGTGCAGATTGAGGCTATAATTTCATATATGTGTGTCTTTTATGCCCCTGTTCTCCAGTAGTTTCCTCTATAGAGCTTGGATGGTTATAGTTTCTCAAGCTGAAACTCTAGTTTCGTCTGTCATTATATCATTATATCATTAACAGAAAAATGCATTGGTGTGACAGTTTACTACTGGCAGCACATTACTACTAACTGTACTACTAACTATGGTGTGTAAGCCTGGCTCTCACTCACTGTGAGCTGATGTCACGTCTCAGAATGGTGCAAGTTTAGAGGCAAAAACCGAGTGCTTACTTGTATGGTTACATGTATGCTGTGCAACGTCCTCAGTGTTGATGCAGAATATATACATAACCTTTTTTTTTCATCTAAACATATGATCATATTGCTTGTCAATTAGCAAGAGAACAGAAAATTAGGAACAGAAAATGTGTCTGTAAGCATATTTATCCCCTCATTGGGCTGTTTCCAAGTCCCCACAAAACACTATCTTATACATTTTAATGTTTTTCCTGTTCTTACACGCCTGATTGAACTATTCACCTCACTAACAGGGAAGCCACTGAAATTTACAGGGTGTGTGTATAGTCTAGGATCAGATTTGGAAATTTGTGTCATATTGGTCTTATTAGGATTAAATGCCATGTATCGGTGAAAAGGCACTGCCACTGGAACACCTTTAACAAAATATTAATGTCAGGTGCCATCTTTAGCACAGCAGTGACACTGACATGGTAGCATGTGTGGTGCTAGTACAAGCGTCTTCACTGTGCTCCTGCTCAGTTGATCTATTTGTAGGTGTACAGTATTTTTTTTACTGTACACTCAAACCACAGGACAACATTGGGAGGATATTTTTAGTTGGTGCCCCATTGAGGTTTCCTAGCATTGATGATCCAGCTGACCTGACTCATGAAGACCCATTAACTCACTATTACCATGTCAGTGAACCACCTCCCAGACGACAAACCATAATATAAGAACTCATGGACTGTAGTCAATAACTATTCCCCTCAAAGTGACCTGGTATAGTTGATAACAGGCTAGTGAGTGTAACTACAAGCAAGTTTACATAAGAAAGTGACTATATATTATATATGTATATATATAGAGAGAGTATATAGTCACTATATATATTTAAAAACAAAATGAGTTATATTAAACTGACTTTGTCCAATGCTGCTTGATCCACTGTTCTGACCTGGATATGGTGCCATCCCACACTGCAAATGTTACAAAATATTTTATTTACACTACCCTGCCTGCCCTTGTATATTGCATAAAATATACAAGACCTGTCTGGAAAGTAACGAGGATGAAATTAGGGTTCCATAGGGTTTATGCATGGAGATGGTGGTTCTGTAGGACCCATTTCAATTGCATTCTAGCCTTCACGGTACCCAGACATTGCTGAAGTGCCCTGTCTCTGAAACAATGCAAACGAGTTTGGAGCAAATGTTGGATCAGTTAACAAGACAGCCCAATTTCCTGAACAGAGTGATCACAGGAGATGAATCCTCAGTGTTCGAGGACAATCCTGAGACAAAAAGACAAAGTGGTGAACGGCACACTATTACAACAGGACCTCATCCAAAGGAAGCAAATCAAAAATCAAGTCACTGTTCATCACCTTTTTAATTCTCAATGGATCACCCATAAAGAATTCATACCGGAAAGCTTAAAACACATTTGAAAGCACAGTAAAGAACATCCATAGAGCCACGACTGAGACTCTGAACACACTCACAGTTGACAATTTCAAGCACTGTTACCCACAGTGTCAGATGTATTGGCAGCACTGTGCGTGTTCACAAGGATCATATTATGAAGGTGATAATACTGATTTTGTTTTAAATTCTCATTACTTTCCAGACAGACCTCATATTTGTGCACTATTATTATAATTTGAATTTGTCTGATGATTTCGGCTCCAGCCCTTACTGTCAGAAGTTCTTGATTCTCCTCATCTCTTCAGTTAGACAATTTCATTGCCATCTTCTTCTTCTCCCTTGGATGTTAGTATTATTTTGGATTTTCCAGACCATGCCCTGATCTATTCACACATGGGCTAAACTGGACTTCTGGCTCAACTAGGGTTGCAAAGGGGCAGAAAATTTCCAGCAAATTTCCAGAAACTTTCCATGGGAAGTTAAGCTGGGGAATTTTGGAAATATTCCAAATGTATTTATCCCATAATATAATAAAAAAAACTTACTTGACTTTATATAATCTTCAGGCTCAACTGTGTAGCTTCAATAGTCTTGTGCTTTGGGCTCATTATCTGTGCATGCAGGGGGCGTGGCCTCAGTAGTCTTACAGTAAGCAGTGCTGTGTGCATGTGATTGAGGAGTGTACCTGCATTAAATCTGGTTGTTTTAACCAAGATTATGCTACAATATATTTTCCCCAACTATATTTAAGATCCCTGTTGAGGGCCAACCTTCAATTTTGTAAATTTCTGTTTTATTCTCATAAAATCCTGTTAATTCCCATAAATTCCCATAAATCCCTGTTAATTCCCATGGAAAGTTTCCAACTTTGAAAATTCCTGGAATTTTGCAACCCTAGGCTCAACTGATTCAGATATTTGAGTTCTTACACACAGCTTCTCCAGGTAATGTGTAGATAGGTTCAGGGTAGCAGAAGTGCTGTAGTAATTGAGTCTGATCTTGTGATCAGTCTCAGGACCACCTTTTCACTTACTTGGTCTCTGCCCAGAACTGAAGCCAATTCTACATGCTCTTAAATCAGGCTCAGATTAGAGTGGCATGGATAGGATTGAAAATTTTAGAGGGAGACCTTGAGATTGTTTTTTCCCCCACAACAGTGACAATGATAATCATTTCCATTTTTCATATAATCAGAATAATTATACACATTGTTAAATATATAAACTATAAACTTTTTTTTTTCTTTTAGGTCTTCCCTTCTCCAAAGACCTGGTCTTGACTCAGTCTTGATTGCCCAAAGCCTTGGCTTTGACTCAGACTCAGTATAGGTGGTCTTGTCCCCATCGCTAGGTTAAAGTACATGTGAGAAAGTGACTCAGGATAAGCAGTTACAGAAGATGAATGAATGGTATTATAATTGTATTGTATGTGTTGATTGCTTGACCATGTTGTAATATGTACCGTATAGGTCTGTTTTGACTGCTCTGCGAAGAACCCAAGCTGGGCGAGCATCACCTATGGTGTGTTCCTGTGTATCGACTGCTCAGGGACTCACCGTTCCCTAGGGGTGCATCTGTCCTTTATCAGGTAGCATAAAGCACACATGCCATTATATCGTACTGTCCTATTTACTCCATCATTCATTTAGTGACTAGAAGTAACAGATTACTTGTTAAGCAGGTCTACTGAACTGGATTCCAACTGGTCCTGGTTTCAGCTGCGTTGCATGCAGGTTGGAGGGAATGCCACTGCTGTGAGTGTTTTTCTGTCTACACCACAACTTTATATAGCCAGTTTCAGAATGCATATAGTTGCTGCAGATCACAGTTGTAAATTGATGGTCTATATATATATGTATATAATGCTATACACATTGAAACAGTTGTCACTCATCTTTCTCACATAAACACCAGAGGTTTAAATGATGTGTATTTCTTTCTCTTCTCTACAGTCTACCTTTTTTAACCAGCATGGTTGCACTGCCAGTGAAACCAATGCCAAATATAACAGCCGTACAGCCCAGCTTTATAGAGAGAAGATCAAGACTACGGCTACCCAGGCCACCAGGCAGCATGGCACTGAGGTCAGACGCACAAATAAACTTGACATACACTCTTGCTTGATATCATATGTAATATCCTGTAGGTGAAATAACTTCATGTCTACGTATTTTGTTTTATTATCATAGGAATTGTGAAAGGTTATAAATAAAGGTCTGTGGTAATGAACAATTACCGCTTCTCTCTCTCTCTCTCTCTGTCTCTCTTTCTCCTTAGCTCTGGCTAGACAGTCAGGCTCCTCTCTCCCCTACATCTCCTGGAGACAAGCAGGAAGATTTCTTCAGCCAGCACACTCGGGTATGTATGTATATTCTTTCATTAAGGATCAGTATTGTTCTGATTGTGCTGGGTTTTTTTTTACCTAGACAAAAAATCTACCTTATATCTACCCAGAAAATCTACATTATTTCATGATGCATGTTATGCCATATAAAGTACAGTATAAAACCCAATGGGGTATGATCTTATAGGAAAGTAATCAACAGTGGGGGTGGATTAATTTTACCCCCACAAAGTTGATTATTTCCCAAATAACTACATGCCTCTAGGTGGTTTATTCTTAGTATATTACACCGATTCTCCAATTACAGTTTTTATTCATTAAAGAACACATCATATTGTTAATCCATTAATGGTTAATGCTGTTGAGCTTTAAGTTAATAAAACGAACCAACACATCTTGTCATGTTACCCGAAGACTTTCCCATGTTCAGAGTGGAAGAGCTTTATCTCTGACAATACACTGACACTGGAGAATGTTTTAATCCAGTGATGTGTCCAACACACAGGACATTAATCACCACCTTCTGACCAATCAAAATTCAACAATAATATAATACCATATTTGGACTAATTCAGCTGCGCAGCATCCAGTTGTGTTGTATCCCAGCTTTTCATGGGTGGTGCAGTGGAGTGTGTGGTGCAGCACATTGTTGGTTCAGCCTTCATAAAAACCAAAGCACACTGTGTAACTACAACAAGATTTCTAGCCAAAACAGAGTGTGAGAGACATAACCAACATTAGGCAATGACACAAGTACAAAGTTAATAAGTCAAGTTTACTGGGTATCTAGTGTAGATAAATTGTTGGTATTTGCCAAGGTTAGATTGTGTCTCCCATCCTATTTTTAAAATTCAACCAGTGGGATTAATAGTTTATGTCTGTGTTGTAAAACTCTTCATTGTGTATTTTTATTCATGTGTATCTGACGGTATCTGATGTGTATTCTATTTACACAGAATGATGGGAGCACCTTTCAGCAAAATTGTAATCAACCACAAGAAGCAGCCTTGCAAGACAAAAATAATAATGGTATGACAAACCAAATATAACATTTGATGTGTACTTTGGTGTGTATGTATGTATTTGTGTGTATATATATACACTGATCAGGCATAACACATATACCTCCTTTTCTCTACACTCATTCTCCATTTTCTCAGTTCCACTTACCATATAGATGCACTTTGTAGTTCTACAGTTACAGACTGTAGTCCATCTGTTTCTCTACACACTCTGTTAGTCCCCTTTACTCTGTTCTCTAATGGTCAGGACCCCCACAGAACTGTAATTGTTATTGTAATTGTAGAACTACAAAGTGCATCTAGGGCCTATATGGCAAGTGGAACTGAGATGTTATGCCTGATCAGTGTATGTGTGTATATACATGCTGATGGTTGTTGAGGCTCCCCGCACTGAATTCCGATGTTACTTGAGGCAGTGTTGCATGCCGTATGCCTATCGCATGAAAGGATTCTTGCCAGCTGAAGCTGGTAACAATTTCCCAGAGTCTTTTTACGGCCACGCTGCTGTCGTAAGTTTGAGGTTTGGTCAGAATTCTTGTAGTCACGGTACACCCTTGCAATGCTCATACATGAAAATACAAACTTTGCTTCTATCTCCGAAATGCTGTGACCCTTCTTACAAGCTCCAACTATTAAACCGTGCTGAAAATCCAAAAAATGTCATAGCTTGCCCTTCTTACAGCAGAAACAGCTCTAGGAGCTTCCATAGATGTCTATCGTTTTATATATGCATTAGCGGATGCAACCAATGACGTGCATAATTGGCGTTGCTATGTAATTTGGATAGGTTCCAGTACCAGTTTTTCTAGTACTTCAATTTGTACGTGTTTATAAATGTGCATGATTGTATGAGACTGTGTAGCTAACTCATAATTGTTTTCTGTAGACAATCAAGAAGGCCCTTCCATTGAGCTTCTCAGTGTTTCTCCAAAAGCTGTTCTAGGTAAAGAAATGCATCCTTATAATTTGATTAATTATGTTTAAGCAATTGTGTTTAAAGATGGACATTTATTGTTTTATCTGGCCTTTTTCAGAGCCTTCTTTAATCAAAAAGAAGCCTGCAGCAGCCAAAAAAGCGGTAAGTGGTAATGTACTTTTAAATGTGGTATTCACATTCACACTGTATTTACTGATGTCACACTGTAGTATTTAGTGAGTGAAGACATAATGAAGAGTGGATTTAAATATTTCCCTTATGTTGTCGAGTAGTTGGGGGCTAAAAAAGGAGGCCTGGGGGCTCAGAAAGTGAGCAGCCAGAGTTTCTCAGCACAGGAGAAGAGAGCTCAGGCTGTGGAAAAACTACGTGAAGTAGAGTCAGCCTCTGAGAAGATCGTCAAGCCCGAAGAGGAAGTGTGGGTCTCCATCTGCACATTTTCACATACACATAAATAATGCAGTCATTATCAGATTCAGGCAGTTATCAGATTCTTTATGTGCTCATGTAAACTGCACACTGCAGTATTGTATTTTAAAGCAAGGATTAAAATAATCCAAAAAAGTTTGATACTTTATACATCTTTATTGCAAAATGCCCAAAAGTATATTACCAATATTGAGCAATAAAGTAGTGGAAGCAGGTGGTTTTTACTCTGACGCAGGTAGGCGTGGTGGTCAGATTACTCATTCATTCATTTTCAGTGAAGACTTAATTGATTAATATTTTGGGAAATGGCACCAACTAAATTCATTAGAATGTATATAAGTAATTAGGGGAGCATGTGGGAATTCCTTCAGGAGCAGGTAAAACATACTCATACATGCCTCCACTAGCCTAGAAGCAGATATCAGCTAGAAGGACAGTATCCGTGTTTATTTCACAGCCAATTATAAACTCCAAATATAAAAATTTATGGTAAATAGTAACTATTGATTCTGTTGTCCTTTCAACCAACAGGCAGGAAACACAGCAAGATGGCTTGTTTAATTCTAAATCTGTACTGACATTTCCATTAGAAGGTCTCAGTCTGGTGCTGTATTCCCTTATACGTATTGATTTTAGGCTCTGCTGAAGTTCATGATAGTTTTCTCAAAAGTACAGTGATGACATGAAGTATGTCTGTTAATAGTTAATGCAATTACAGTTGTTGTTACGGTACTGTAATAAAATAGATTTAAAAAAAATCTAAATGTAGCTTATAGAAATCAGAAATCAAGATAAATCAAAAGACATAAATCACATCATGGCAGCCTAAAATAAAATCAAAATCAACTACTCACAAGCTCCAATTAAAAATGTACATTTACAATAAGGAAATAAATCTGTTTAAAATAATGGATTCATTGTAGTGCTGCTGCGTTTCTAATGTCTTTGCTGTCTGGTGTGAAATTTGTCAGTGTGACATCTCTGAGGCTGGCCTATCAGGATCTGGAGCTCCAGAGAAAGAGGGACGAGGTGAAGCTACAAGGGCTCGAAGGCAAGAAGAAGGAGCAGGCAGAGAGGCTGGGGATGGGTTTCTCCAGCAGGAGGTCAGGGATTTTAATTCATGCAGTCATCCTCAACTTTGGTATAGATTTTCATACAGTTAATGTGTTACTGCAGGGTGTTTGTGCATTAATTTGAATAGTCTACTATAGACACTATACAGTAAAAACCATGTAGAAACTGTTAACAACCAGCCTATGCAGTGATTCTCAGTAGCACTGTTAACAATTTATGTTGATGTTCAGTATATGATTAACTTGTTGGTTCCTTCTGACCATTGGAGTATTCAGCTATGTCATGATATAATAGAAGATAATCAATAAACTATCAAAGTGTCTCTTGTGCTATCACAATTTCAAATCTGGTTCACGTATACTTCAAATACTTCACTGGAACATACATGCCTATGGACAGGGTGAAAATTAGACGCCCATTAGACTTATTAATGACTGTGTAGAAAGTTTGCTGCTTTTTAGAGTGTCTAAAGCAATTATAAAAAAAAGGGTCTATCCAATTATAAATAATTTTCTAAAACAAACAGTATGTCAGTAAGAAAATGAGTTCTTTTAGGATCACTTATCTAGGAGTTGAACAGTGATACCTGGTTATTTAAGTATATGTGTCTTTTCTTTCTGCGTTCCAGTGGAGTGTCTCACTCTGTCCTGGCAGACATGCAGACGATTCAGCAGGAGACTCCAAATTTGGCCCAGTCCTCCTCTCGTTCCAGGAAGTACAGTGAGGATGAGGATGAGGAGGAAGAGGGATACTTCTTCGTTAGGTGAGCTTTCAGTCACTCGTGAGTTTTGCATATAACATGAAAAAACATACTTTTGTAACAGTACTAACTTTAGTTTAAAAAAAAATTCAACATCATTTGTGGTTGATTCACATGTGACAGAATGAAGAAGCATGGCAGGATTTCACTGAGAATAGCTGTCCAGTTACAGCTGTCTGTCTGTCTCTATGCTTGTACATGCAGCTCTGTGATTGGATGACAGTCGAGGGTCCAAGCTTTATCAAAGATAGATTCTCTGACATCCGGTCATTAGCTATGCTTATGTGTAGCCTGACATACTCTGACTGATGGCCCAATCAGCAAACATTTATGCCCTTTTAATTCCAATAAAGTAGCTGGATTGATCTCCTATTTAACAGTCTTTGCATACATTGTGTGCGTGTGTGTTTACAGGCAAAATTCGGTGGCAAATTAAAATGTAAAAATAGCTGTGGTGTATATTTTTTTATTAATTTCCTGCTCAACAGGGCTGTTTACAGTATGTTTTGCTGAGAGTTTAATTTAAGACTTCTAATATAATGTTTAACACTACTTATGCTCTGACAGTAAAAGTTGTATGTTGGTTGCTGTGGTAACAGTGAAATTAATTTGACTATAAATTTGGTTTCACATACATTTAAAAAGCGATGTTTGAGTGCGCTGAGCATAGGGTGCATGCAGACAGTTCATTTGCAGTTGGAATAAATGTATTTTTGTGTTATGTTTTTAGCTATTGTTTAGTATTTTTAAAGGGGAAACACTGGACACTGATCAGCTTTTCACTATTATTTGCAAACTAATGATACTGTTTGATGCTGTAGTCATATTACTCATTATGTAACTCTGCTGAACTTTTCTCCACTGCCATCTTTCCTGCAGAACTTCACCCAGGTATAATAAAGATCTTCCCCAGTCATCTGACCAGTTCTTCTCCCAGTGGGAGGACATGAAGAAGAAAGAAAGCAAGAAACCAGAGCCTGATGTTTATTTGAGCTCCAAGACATCATCATATGAAGACAGGTTAGCTCTTTCTACAGTTTGGCCACTGTAAGGACTCTTCCTGCTTTAGTGAAACAATCATGTCCTCCTTTATTTATTTATTTTTTAATCACAGGACTACGGCCAGGAGAAAAGCAGAGCCCGGGCCGTTACCTGTCTCTGATGACGCCCAGAAGAAATTTGGCAGTGCAAAAGCCATTTCCTCTGACATGTTCTTTGGTAAACAAGACAGCTCTGAGGTAATGTCAAATTATACGACCCTTTATGTGTTTATGCTTCAGTGGCTCAGTTGAAAGTTGTGTATTAATAACGAATGCCCTGTTTTGCCCAGTATGAAGCGAGGACTCGACTGGAGCGTTTCTCCGACAGCTCAGCCATTAGTTCAGCAGATCTGTTTGACGAGCAGAAGAAACAGACACGTGAGTGGAGCAGCAGACGCAAAAAAGATATAATCAGTTTTAACAGATATTCCTAAGATACAGATATATTTCCCCCTTCTTTTCAGATGAATCTTTATAGCAGAGATATCCATACTTTACACAATAACCATTACTATTTACAGGCTACATTCCTGATTCTGATATTTTGGTATTCAGTTGAAATTTATTAACACACTCCTTAGTGGCACAACAGAAAGGTATTTCCACTATTGTTGGGAAGAGACTAGCAGGTAGAATGCCAGTGATGGCATAGAGAGGAAAATGCTGTCAGGGTGGTACCGCTGCCATTACTCTCACTCTCCTGTTAGTCAGAGCGGCTCTGGCCAATCATGGGCATCTGTGAGATCATGGATACAGAGGGCATGCAGCACTTTTCTCCAACTGTGTGATTAACTAGATATAAATCTAGAGGTTGGCTTCATGTCTTGGAGGAAGCATGCGATTGTCCTGTCTTCCCCATTAGGTAACTCTTATGTGAGCAATTGATCCAATTAATCCAAATCCAAACTGGAGAAAAAACATGGACAAGACTCCTCTAAATTTACTTTTTACTTTTCTGTAAAAAAAGAAAGCGCTCCGGTTTCCTCCCACAGTCCAAAGACATGCACGTTAGGTTGATTGGCGTCTCTAAAGTGGCCCTAGTGTGTGAGT
>JAOVVG010000015.1:7326837-7338473 GCA_028566375.1 Leptodoras nelsoni
CCGCTTGGGTTTACTCCGGGTACTCCAGTTTCCTCCCACAGTCCAAAGACATGCACGTTAGGTTGATTGGCGTCTCTTAAGTGGCCCTAGTGTGTGAGTGTGTGTGTGAGTGTGTGTGCCTTATGATGGATTGGCGCCCTGTCTAGGGTTGTTCCTGCCTAGGCTAGGCACCGGCTCCCCCGTGATCCTGAAAAGGAATAAGTGGCCAAGAAGATGAATGAATGAATGTTTCACCTCTCTTTTCCCCTGCCCTGAGCCATCATCAAGTGAAAACACTAATCGGTTTCACTTAAAATATGTTACAGTAGAAAAAGTAGTTAGTAGTTCATTTTCATGTTGTCTGTGTTGTGTGAGCAGATGTAAGCATAAAGCTTGATCAAACTGTATAGCAATGAATGCTTTTATCCAAAAAAAGCTTTCACACCTTGGTCACTTGAGCATAGGTACTTATAGGTACTAAATAGTAACAATCAGCTTAACCACTTTGGTAAAGCATTGAGCAGAAGTTACACTACATTAATAGATTTTATGAATGTACATCACACCAGAACCTCTCTATGTTTATTGTAAGTCACTGCCATAATGCTCCTTGAATGTAACTTAGCATTCTCTTTGCAGGTTTTAATGCGTCATTTTATTTACTACAGTAAATAACTACTATAGTAGTCCATATTTGCAGTCATCCTATTGGCTCATAGACAAATGTACAGAAATGCATTAAAATACCAAAGAAAGTGTTTGTTTTGTTTTCTAATTTTATATTCAGAACATTTATAAACCTTCAAAGCAATTTTACAGCGAGAACGTACCCTGAGAACATACCCATGCCAGTTCATTAGGTACACCTGCATTATAGGCGCACTGTATAGGTATACAGTCACTGACTGTAGTCCATATGTTGCTGTTTACAATTTGTAAACAACAAACAACACCCACACCCTATTCATAGATGGAAAAGGTCCACCAGAGATAAGATATTATTTGGATGTGGTGGTCCAATGTGGTGGTGGTCCAATGGTTAGAAGCTGACACTGATAGAGAGCATATCTATGTGTATAAGTAGTATCTATGTGTGTAAGTAGTAAATGTAAGTGGTCAGTATGTGTATACTGTGCTTACCATACCTCTATCATAAGGTATGTGTACATAATAAAATGGCCAGTGGTTATAGATGCAAGGTAGCTAATAAAATGAGCACAGTCATTAGACAGTATACAGAATTAACATAACATCAGACACTGATGTTTGCATTGATTAGATACACATTTCTGCTAATTATCCACTTTAATATATTTCCTGTTTCAAGGATTCCTGTTTGATATGTAATACATACAAATGATTGATGAATAAATTGTTTGATCAATAAAAAAAGCATATGGTGCATTCCTTCTGTGTTAAATACTATAATATAAATAGTTAATACTATATCAGATTAAATTCCATATCAGATTAATCTCGGAAGGAAAACACAAATGCATGATGCATGTTGTGTTGTGCCCTGGAATGTTGTATTTTCTGTGAATATCAAAATGACTGCCAGAATGTTGATATTCAGTTTAGATCTGACAGAAGTGATCGTGTCTCAGCCTCTGTCTATACTGTCTCTCCTGCTATAGTGTGAGGAAGTCCAGGTGCAACTGGCCAACCAGGAAGTGCAGGTGCCACTGTCCCAGCTGAGCAGCTTAAAACAGGAGGTGGCCCAGCTGAAAGACTGGTCTTCAGGCCTCACTGAACGACGACAGCATCTGCATGCTAATCTTGCCCACCTGACACAGGCTGTGGAGCGCATTGAGAACCACACTACTGCAATCTCCAATGACGTGATGGCCAAAGTGGCCTCGGTTCGAACAGACGTAAGGCGCATGGGGGGCCTGGAGGGTGATGTGGACGCTCTCC
This sequence comes from Leptodoras nelsoni, assembly GCA_028566375.1. Classification (NCBI taxonomy): domain Eukaryota; kingdom Metazoa; phylum Chordata; class Actinopteri; order Siluriformes; family Doradidae; genus Leptodoras; species Leptodoras nelsoni. The sequence goes on from JAOVVG010000015.1 coordinate 7,328,734, forward strand.
TCACTCAGACTACTGAGCTTGAGAAAAAGGTGGCTCAAGCCGAGAAGTTTATGGCCAAACGCATTGGCGAGGTGCTAGCAAACAGCATTAGTCGTGTTTCAGGCCTGAGGAGCTCAACTGAGAAAAATGCAAAGAGCCTAGAACAAATGCGCAAACGCATCCCAGAACTCTCCATCGCTGACACAAAGCTGGCAGAACGCCTTCTGGCTCTGGAGAGCGGCCGAGCCAAGCTGGCGAGGACGGTGACGTTTGCAAATGACCTCCGACCCAAAGTGTCCACCATCAAGAGGGACTTCGCCATGCTGGAACCACAGCTGGCTGATCTGACTCTGAGGATTGGCCGCTTGGCTGAAGATGTCATGAAAAGGGAAGAAGACATTTCACAGATCAAGGAAAGTTTAGCAAACTTCGCAGCTGTCCAGAAGGACCTTAACCAAGCTCAGGACAGTTTGGCAGCAGAAGTAACTACTGATGCTCTGCAACAGGATGACCTCAGCCAAACACCGAATCACATAGAACTCTGACTTGTACTGTAGACTGGACTTCATTCTAAACTTGTTTATTTTAAATACTCTGGTTATTTAAGACACTGGAAATGATGTTTGGGATTAAAGAGTATTTCTAACAGGGGTTTTGCATGAAAGTGTCTTTGCATATGCCTCCATGGTGGAGTTGCCAACATCATTTTAACTCTGTTTATTTCCCATTTTGCCACATACCTACCTGATACAGTTAAGTGCAAATTAATGAAAAGATCAAACCCACAATACATTCACTGAGTTAGATTTTACTCATGTTACTTCGTTATCACAAGCTATAAAATGGTCAAAAAATGTTAGGACATTCAGTGATGATAATCATTTATCTTCACTATTTTATCCTGATCCACTATGTCCCTATTACAGTTAATCCTAAACCTCATGGCTTCAAGCACACACACTGCCATCCTCATTAACACCTAAGGGCAATTAAAGTATGCAGGTCATCTTCTGGTATGTTTTTGGGTTGGAAGTGCTCATGAAATTCCAATCGGACAAGAACCAGAGCTCAATAAGTCGTGAGCTACCAGCATTGCCTGCTGCCCCTACATGCCACCAACAGCAAGACAAAATAATATTTCTGATGGCAATATAAATGTGAACTCTGTATTATTTTGCAAGAGTACCAGTTTTTCAGTTTTCCTTCTACTTGTTTGTATTGTTTTCATGACCATGTGAAGTATAGATTTGTCTCTTAGTAATATCAACACTAAATACTCGTTTATTAGACCGTTCCCTGTCTCTGTGAAAGATCAGCATGTCCAATAGGTCTTATAGAAGCTTTAGGTCTTGTAGTATCAAGCAACTTTTCATGCCTTAGAAACTATCAGTTATATTCATTATTTGATGAATATATTGATTAATTGCCATTCAAACAAAAAAAAAGGAAGCACCTACACTTTATAAGGAAATCCTTATCCTTATGATGATAAAAAAATAATAATTTTCCCTATTTCTACCCCCTTTCCAACCTCTTTACTAGTAAACCTATGTATTAACAAGGTTTTATATACTGTAAAGTTAATATACCGCATTTGCATAATGCAATATCATAGGCAATTATAAGCCTATATTATGATGTAATAACACATATTCAATACTAATATACTTTTTTCATGAGATTTTCAGCACCGCTGTTTCTTTAAAAATGTAGCAAAACTGACGCCGCCTCATTCTGACCCACCCCAAAGGATTTTTTTTTATGTTTATTGTGAATGCTTATTGTGTTATCACATTGCAATAAGTGCAACCAGACATGTGAATGTAGCCAGAGTTTTTTCCTGAAACTTTATTTTTATGCTGAGGACAAACTGCTTCTCTTGTTACAAAGTTTGGCCTCCATTTACATACTGTGCAGTAAGCAGTCAGAGGAAATGGAGGGGGTTGGAGCTGCAGGGTAAGTTCTGCCACAGCCAATCGTTACAAGCCACCAGCATACATGTGAAGCTGCAAACCAATGGAAAGTGACATTGCATTCCATCTTTAAAACATCTGCTGATGAAAGGCTTAGTGCTGCAGATACCACACATTGTTCTGTGACAGCTTGCTTTCTCAAATAGTGGGTTATAACAAACACCATGTTCATGCAACGTGAAATGAGATCATTTGAGTCTCTGAGATCATTTAAAATATTGATGAAAAGACAGTTTGCTAAAATGCTGGTTCTGTATACATAAATACATTATTATGGATTGGGGGAAACAAATACACAATGTGTTTATGTTTTAAATATTTTATTGGAAAGTGAACACTCATGACACATTCAAAACATTACGAGCACCTGGAAAAGGAAGACGTCCATATGAAAAATAAGTCCATGAAGAAATAAACAACAGTGCAGGAAGTGTATTTTTCAGATTCACAGCATCAGTCCATCGACTGTCCAATATTTTGGTTTTCCACCTACAGACTATAGATCGCTTTACTCACTGCTTCTCATCCTCCTCAGGTGGCACTTCTTGAACTCCAATTTTGTCCTGAAGTACCTCGTCTATTACTGAGTCTCCTCCAACTGCCTCTTCTGTTACTGAACTACCTCTTCTGCTGCTGGCTCTCCCTCAACGACTTCTGCTGCTGTCTCTTCCTCAACTATCTCCTCTACTCCTGTCTCTTCCTCAACCACCTCCTCTTCTGGCCCCTCTTCCTCGACTACCTCCTCTACTGCTCCGTCTTCCTCGACTAACTCTTCCTCTGCTGCCACTTCCTCAACTGCCTCCTCTGTTGCTGCCGCTTCCTCGACTACCTCCTCTGCTGTTACCGCTTCCTCGACTACCTCCTCTGTAGCTGCCGCTTCCTCCACTACCTCATCTGCTGCTGCCGCTTCCTCGACTGCCTCCTCTGCTTTCTGACCAGCATCCTCTAACTCATCATTTTGCAGCTGCTCAGTTTGTAATAGTGGCTCTTCCAAAGCTTCATCCAATTCAACATCATCCATCTTTTCCTCTACTGCTTCTAACATGGTATTAGTATCAGCCAAAGCTTCTATGCTGGCCTGGAGCTCCCCAAGGCTACTTCTTAATCCCCCCAGCTCTTCCCTGAGTGCCTGCCTCGCCTTCTCAGATGCCTGGCTCTGGGCAGCTAATGAGCTCTCATGAGAGTCATATTTGGAGAGAAAAGCCTCGGTTCTGCCTGTCTGCTCTGTGACCGAATTTGCCAGTGCTTCTATACTTTCTTCTGTGACCTTCAGTCTGGCCTCCAGGTCATCTGCTCTTGTCTGAGTCTTAGACAGTTCTCCCATCAGGTCTGTTTGGAGGTTCTGCAGAGCCTGGCTGGTATGAAGCTGCTCCTCCTGCACAATCTGGATCTGGTCAGACATGGCCTGAACAATGGCTTGTGATGCAGATACATCCTGCCTCAATGAGCCAGCAGTGCTTTGCACTAGAGACCTCACTGTCTCAATTTCCTCAGACAAGGATGCCACCTCCTTGTTCCTTGTCTGCAGCTCTGAACTGACTGACACAATCTGTTCCCTGAGAACACCTATGTTGCCCTCTGCCACTTCGTTTGCAGTGTGGAGGCCAGCCAGAGCAGTGGTGATGGACAAAAGCTCATCTTTGAGACTACCGGGCTCATTATGCTCTTCCAGTCGGATTTTGAGGTCACTGAGCTGGGCTTGAGCTTCTTCTTGAGCACCGGTGAACTCGGATACACTGTCAGCGATAGAGCGGCTCAGCTCAGCCAGACGCACCTCCAGCGTTTTCTCCAGGGAAGAGAAATCATGCTCCCGTGCCTGTTTCACTTCCCGGATGCCCTCAGAGAGGTCACGAAGGATTTCATTTTGGAGTTTCTGGAGCACTTCCTCGACTCGTCGTGTCTCTGTTTCTCCTTTTATTATGGCTCGATTAGTGCTTTCAAGCTCAGCCTGAATACGGCCCACTGCGGTCTCCAGACCCTCCAGAGAAAACTTCATAGAATTCACCTGAAAAGAGGAGTGCAAGTTACATATCACATTTAATATCACACAAATAACACCAGTATAGAGGCTAATATCCATTCATTTTAGTTTTGTGTTGAGATTTCTATTACACTACAGATTGTGGAGCATGTGGTTGTTAACAAATAACATTTACATTAATTTACATTCACGGCATTTGGCATACACCCTTATCCAGAGTGACTTACATTTATCTCATTTATACAACTGAGCAGCTAAGGGTTAAGAGCCCAAAAGCGGCAGTCTGGTGGTGAACCACCAACCTTCTAGTCAGTAGCCCAACACCATTGAGCCACCTCTGCCCCTGCATTAACCAAATCCTGTAGCCACCAGTTAAACTGCATTCCTATATAATTACACACTCACCACAAGTTACATCATGTGGCTTAATATATCCAACTGGCCAAACTGTGTCAGAAAATACAAGAAACCACTTTACCAAATGTTACATATTCAACAACCTGATGTGGATTGCGCATGATAATGCAGTCATGCAGTTTAGACTAGTTAAACTGGAGGCTGAGATTTGGAGAAAACTGAATAAATTTCATTTTTGGCCACACCATTCTTTTAAACTGGACCAAAAAACACCACCTATGCTTTTGACAATAACTGTTGATTATTGCATATTGTTGAGCAGGCAGTGACCAGCACACAGAGAAGGAAGGGGGGTGGTATTCCAAATGTCTGAGGTGTTTCCACTGGGCTTTAGGAATGAATGGATCTGTGAATGAGCTCAGGCATTTCAACAATATTGGTTCAGTCTTACGTATCTTGAAAAGTATTTCCATTATGTAAGAATTATAAAAATGTGTATTATTATTACTGACGAATGTCTTTCCTTAACATTTCCTAACTGAAGCCTAAACATAACTTTGTACAAAATGTTCTTTGCTGCCAGCTCAGCAGAGAGGAGGGGGTGTGTTTCTCCATTTCCTGAGGCACCTTTAACGAGGACTGCTCTCTAGAATCTTTAAACTTTAGTTATGAATGAAACGTTAAAGAAAAAAGGTTTACTGTACCTGTTGAACTGCGTGTTCTACTTTCTGCAGCACCTCTGCGTTTTTCTGCAAGGCTCCTTCACTTTCTGAGCGGATCTGGTCCACTTCGGTCAGCACTCTCTGCAGGTAGAAGGAGGCGAAAGCGGCCCCGGAAACTAAAACCAAGTAAGACAGGACAGACAAGAACTTCGTGAGCTTTCCTGAACCCGACCTGGAGTTTGCAGAACTGTCTGCTTTATTGACTTTGGGGATTTTCTTCGCCGAGTCATCCTGAGAGTTAACCGGAGGTTTGTCGTTGGAGTTCGCGCTCTTGTTTTTGTTCTTGGAGGGCATTTCTTGTCCGGTTTGCTCTGCACACTGCAGTGATCTGTGGGTTGTGTTCCACTGAGGCTGTGTGATCTGGATGCAGCGTATCACTGAGCGCGTCGTGGCCGCTACTGCAGCCGTGGCACACACTCCGGGTTGCCAGGTTGAGCACAATTAACAATGGAGGTTTAAAGCCCTTTCTTTCAATTCAACACACCAGTCCTGGTGTTTGGTAACCTTTTAATACAGCACTATATTATACAAAAAAATCAAAGCCATTTCATACTGAATAATAAAATTATAACACAACAGAATCCATAGTACTCAAATAGGCCATGTTATTTAGAAAATCACACCTTGTGTAATTATTTCTTTTAGAAATAAATTAGAAGTTAGTGTAGTTTTTTCAATGTCCACATATTCAGATCCAATAATTCAGTTGTATGCAGTAGTATTGGTGGTAGAAAAGTTGTGTTCCATAATAATACCTTTTAAAACCTGCTTTTGGAAATACCATGGAAGTATTTTGTTGTTGTGTAGAGGCCACAACTGTTAATGCAAACAGTAGCACCCAAAATGCAGCCCCTATAGTCCACTATTCACTCTGTCACTTTTGTTTACATTTATTTACACTTCATGTACCATAAATGTTATGTTCTAAGCTTCTTAATCACATTAAGTTATCTCTGCAAGGTATGTAGGCCTACAGAAGACCACCAAAGGCACCAAATACTTTGTTGCTGTTGCTATTTAACCAGTATGACAGTATAATAGAAATCTTAACAAATCCATCCATCCACTTTCTTAACCACTTATTCCTATTCAGGGTCACCGGAGAGCCTGTGCCTACCCGGCAGCTCAGGGCACAAGGGAGGAACAATCCTTGACAGTGCACCAATCCATTGTAGGGCACACACAGACACTCATGCACACACTCAGGGACACCAAGTAACCTAACATGCATGTCTTTGGACTTCAGGAGGAAACCGGAGCACCCAGAGTAAACCTACATGGACACAGAGAGGACATGCAGACACCACACAAAAAGGCCCGGGACCTAGCCGTGAGGCGACAGTGCTTCCCACCGAGCCACCATGTCGCCCATGTTAACAAATCCAACAATGTAATTTTTCAACAGCATGTTTATGCTATATTAACTCAAAAGTTGTTATAGAAGGAGCTGTATTAACAAGCTCCAATAGCATATTAATGTACATACGGCAAGGCGTATGTGTTGGAAACTGCGTGATCTGGCAACACTGGTGATGACGAAGAGAACGGGGTGTCTTCTCTCCACGCACAGCTGTAAACTTTTCCAACACTGTGAAGAAACTGTAGTGAGAGATTGTCTAAAGTTTACCTGGACAGTAATGTAAATATTTAATCCATAGAAGGGAGCTGTAAGAAACGATGCGTATGGGCCTTTTGTAAATTGTTTTGTTGTTGTTCCCTGAACCTCTGAGATGCAGAGATTCAGGCAAGAGAGATAGATAAATAGATAGATAGATAGATAGATAGATAGATAGATAGATAGAGTGTTCATCCATAACGTCCTTAGCTAAGATGTTTAAAGATGCATACGATCACATTTTGTCATTATGTATATTGGTCATCATGACGTATGAATCTGGGGCTTCCTGGCTGTGAATGAAAAGCCTTTTGTGCAGGATGTCGGCTGAGAACAAGCTCCATTTGGCTTGTTTGGTTGTGCCACCCCTCTGACGTGGCAAATTCCTCCACAGCACAACTGCACCATCATCTTAGAGAGACCACTAACATTTCACACTGCAGTGCCACTGAACTCTGCACAAAGCACATTGGAAGCACAAAGATGTGCAGCAGATAAGGTTATAAAAGCACATAAAAATACACACGGATATACAAATGGATATTATTTTTTCTTTTTATGTATCATTATCTAGATACAACTCCAGGTTTTTAACTGATGTCAATATGGACATTATTTATAGACTACCTGTTTATCCTGTACTAAAATATACTATTATACTAATTATACTAATATACTAAAATATCACAGACCTGGACAGATATTTGTAGGCTGGTTCTTAAATATTTACGCACAAATTATATGCAGCTGTCTATTTTTCTGAGATACTTATTTGCTGTCCTACATAACACCGAGCACTTCATCAGGAACACTGTGTTACTGGGTCGGGTCTCCCTTTGCTCTCAAAAATGCCTTAATTCTGTTTCAGGTGAACTTTCATGCTGCAAGTATCCTATTCTAGCACATCCCAGAGGCAGTCTATTGGATTCAGAAGGCCACTAAAGAACACTGATCTCATTGTCATGTTCATCAATCCAGTTTGAGGTGGATTTTGCTTTGTGACATTATCATGCTGCGTCATCAAGAGTGTCCTGACCAGCAAGGGACTGTAAATGCCTGCAGAGAGTGGTGAAGACTGCTGAGAAGATCACCAGGACTCCACTGCCCTCTCTGCAGAACATTTACCACCATAGAGTCCACAGGCGAGTTGCCTCCATTGTTAAAGACCCCACCTGCCCCCCAGCATGGACTGTTCACACTTCTGCCCTCAGGCAGGAGGTACAGAAGTGTGAAATGCAAAACCACCACACTAAAGAACTCTTTATTCCCGACTGCAGTCAGACGCTTTAATTAAGTTACTTTACTTATGTTTACATGCCACTATGAATCAACTGTAGGACATGTTCACTTTACTCTAGCCCAGGGGTCTCACACTCAATCCACAAAGGGCCGTGTGGGTTTCTTTCCAACCAAGCAGAAGTCTCACACTACTGAAAGTCAAGATCCACTGATTAGATTCATTAGACACAGGTGGAATGAGGTGTGGCTTCTGCTTGGTTGGAAGGAAAACCTACACCCACACCGGCCCTTTGTGGATTGAGTTTGAGACCCCTGCTTCTAGCCGATGATTACAATTGCACTATTGCACATTTATAGCCATGTTCCACCTGTAAATAATATCCTTATCATTCACTGCTGTAATTCTAATTTAGTTAAATTTAGTAAAGTACTATTATATTTATTTAGTTTAATATTCATAATCGTTATCGGGCATTCTTGGTGAGGAGCAAAGAAAGAATTTCGTTGTACACAGAAACCTGTTTTCTTACTGTGCAAATGACAATAAACTCTATGAATCTTTGAAGCTTGAATGCTGGAAGCAGCCTTTAGAAGATGGGCAAATTGTGGCCATGAGGGGATGCACATGCTCACTAACAATAATCAAATAATCTGTGGCATTCAAACAATGATTCATTAGTATTAACAGGTCCAAAATATGCCAAGAAAACATTCCCCACATAAGCCTGGACTGTTGACACAAGGTAAGCTGGGTTCATGGATTTATGCTCTTGGTGCCAAAGTCTGACCCTACCTGTTGAGTGCTTCAGAAGAAAAACCAGGCTATTTTTTTTTTCAAATCTTCGAGTACAGTTTTGGTGAGCCTGTGCCCACTGTAGACTCAGCTTTCAGTTCTTGGCAGACAGAAGTGGAACCTGACATGACTTTCTGCTGTTGTAGCCCATCCACCTCAAGGGTTAATGTGTTATGAATTTTGAGATGCTTTTCTGTTCACCACATTTGTACAAAGTGGTTATCTGAGTTACTGTAGCCTTTCTGTCAGCTTGAAGTAGTCTGACCATTTTCCACTGACCTCTCATATCGACAAGACATTTCCATCCATTGAACTGCTGCTCAGTGGATGTTTTTTCTTTATTGCACCATTCTGAGTAAATTTTACAGACTGTTCTGTGTGAAAATCCCAGGAGATCAGCAGTTAAAGAAATCCAGAAAAACTGGACCTTCTGGCACCGAATCCAAAAATAGTTTCCTTGATTCTAATAGTTGAGGTGAACATTACCTGAAGATGCTCCCCATATCTGCATGATTTTATGCATTGCAGGATAATTGCATGCATGGGTAGGTGTATAGGTGTTCCTAATAAAGTGTTCTGTGACTCATTATGCAATATGGTGGATGTGTCTCACAATAAGTGTTTAAAAACTCCAGTAGCACTGCTGTGTCTGATCCACTCACACCAGTACGACACACACTCACTAACACACCACCACCACATCACTGCTGAGAATGATCCACCACCCAAATAGTGCCTGATCTGTGGGGGTCCTGTCCATTAGAGAACAGAGTAAAGGGGACTAACAAAGTGTGTAGAGAAATAGTCTGTAATTGTAACTACAGACTCCCTTTATTTGTCATTCATTATACACTAGTGTACGCAGAACGAAATTTAGTTGCATTATGGCTCACACGGAATGTACAGGAAAAATGTCTGATGACAGTATCCCAGAATGTATACATAGAAATATAGAAATTGAGTTACGTAGCAGGGGCGACACGGTGGCTCGGTGGGTAGCACTGTCGCCTCACAGCAAGAAGGTCCTGGGTTCGATCCCCAGGTGGGGTGGTCTGGGTCCTTTCTGTGTGGAGTCTGCATG
>JAOVVG010000015.1:7521735-7532380 GCA_028566375.1 Leptodoras nelsoni
ACGGGCTTATGAGATTTGCAAATTATTCCATTCTGTTTTTATTTACATTTTACACAACGTCCCGACTGCTTTGGAATGGGGGTTGTATTTGTATAGAAACTGGCCAAAACACAAAACCCAGGAAAATGCTAGATCTGTGTTCCTTGTCCTAAGATTTCTCCATTATTACTTACCATAACAGGCAGAAAGGACATCCCATCCATCTGAGTCTTACTGACATCGTACCCTGCCATGTCCAGGATAGTTGGGCCCAAATCTATATTAGCTACAAGTAACTAGTGGAACACAAAGAATTCAACAGGCATGACTCGAATGGGTGGCATCACTTCATTTAAATGATTTACTGTGCTTTCTAAAGGCTTGTCAGTCTTACTGGGCTGGTCTGGTTGGGCTTGATGTTTGGTCCTCGTACTAACAGAGGAACTCTGATATCAAACTCATACAGCTGACGCTTGTCCATGGGGAGAGAAAACTGACCTGATGAGAGAGAGAGAAAAAAAAAACATTGCAAAAGGGCAAAAATGCATAACAGAGAATTATACTCAGTCAGGAGTTTTGTTCAGATGTACCAGTGTGGTAGCCATTGTCAGAGGTGAAAAAGATATACGTGTTCTCCAGCTCTCCTCTGTCTTCCAGTTTTTTCACCACCTTTTCCACCAGGTCGTCTACAGATAACAGAGTACGCCACCTAGTGGAGGCATACGTACACGATAAGACTGCATTTAAAATCCAGAAAGAGTTATAATTAAACACATAATATCCAACACGTACCGTTTCCTGAAAGCATTGTCAAGAAATTCCACAGAGGAGTTCGACATTGGAGTCTTTGCCTGCCGAATTAGCCAGTGTTTGTCCTCGAAAAAGAAATGAACAGAGTCAACGTACAGGTATGAAGTCCCAAAATCTACAATTTCAAATGAATTAAAATTTTTATTTGAATTAGAAGCAGCCAACAATACAAAGGTTTGCATACTGCAATAATTATGGAATCACCAAACTTGAAGGATGTTCACCCAGGTCTTTCACTTTGTAGCAAATACACAAATTAGAGATATGGCACAGAACAATTTTTGTTTAATAGCCGAACCTTCTGGCTTCATGAAACACACCTCAAACAAATGAAATAATTTGAATGAATGTCATGTTTTCCCAAATCAAGTAGGGAAAACAGTTATGGAATCACTTTGTAATTTGTATTTCTAAGCCAAATGCTGTCACAAGTCTAAAAATGGAAATTAGTCCGCAGTTAGTTAGTCTATCAGAGACTGCTTATAGACCTTAACGAGCTGTAGGCTAATTAAAAGAAAAATGGCTCCCAACAAGTGAGCCGTCAATAAAAACTGCAAAATATTATAACACTCCTTCAACAGTTCCTTGCCACAGATTGTATACTGAAACAGAAAGGCACCTGCTCCTGATAAACCTATTATTATGGGAATACAAATTTTACATGTACTGTATACCATGCAATATACCTTGCTATGGGTGTTAAAACTGGGATCTCTTGGGGCTTTGACGTTGGAAAACTGGCCCTCATACTGAGGCGCAGCTGTCCATGGTGAGTGAGGAGCTGGCGTAGACACCATCATGAAAAATGGCCTGTAGTTAGACTTGTACTGGAGAAAGTCTAGTGAAATGTTGGCCTAAGACAGTGAAAGGGGAAAGGAGTATTAACACTAAACATAAAGGCATATATTTAAGCAACTCCATATTCATCTAAAATCATGAAGGAGTTTGAAGGAGTAGCACTCACCAGAACATCAGTAAGATAGTCCTCGGTATAATTTTCTCCATGCCTCTGTGCTTTACCATTTACTGATAACGTGTAGTTGTAATACTTTGAGTTTCTCTCCTGTGAAAAATGATCACAGGTATACAGGAAGGTAAAGCATAACAAGATCGTATTTCCACACTAGCTACAAAATAGCAGGGCACAAATTTGACATCTCTTCAATACTGGGCAGATCCTATAACATTATTAACAGAAACAGGTTAGTTTATATCAATGAGAGGCTAATCCTCACTTAAATCTGTTTATCCAAAGCTGGAAAACAGATAGTTCATGTACAACATTTCTGACTAGAATAAGATTTTCTCAGTGCTGAAGGCAAACATTTACGGGATCTACAGCTACAGTTCTGGTTTTATTAAATCAGCTGCACCTACCTACCTACACCTGTGTCAAAGACAGAGCTACTGTATTCAAAACCCCACAGATAAACAAAGATTAATGATGTACAAACAGAGTTTAATCTTCACAACACAGAGGTGTAACATGTCAGCAGATTAGCATTATAAATAAACTCAAAGCTGGGAAGACTAATGTCTACACGTGTCTATAAAACACTCAAACATCTGCATTTCCTTACCAGTGCAAACCAGTAATCCCAGCCTGGCGGAACATGCTCCACTCCTCCAGCCTGTTTGTTACCATACTAAAACACAGACATCAAGTCACAGTCTGAGAGTTTACTCATAACTCTATAGAGTTATACAGATTGTTGTACTTCTAAAGAACGCAACCGTAATATACATGCATAATGTGCATACTAATGTACAGTGCTGTGAAAAAGCATGTGTCCCCTTCCAATTTCTGCCTGTCATATTTCACATCATCCATGCATCATCCAACTAAAGACAACAAAAGGAAACACTTATGAAAACATAAATCATTCCATTTACTGAAGACAAGGATTTAGACAAAGCCTGTATCACCCATGTGAAAAAGTAATTGCCCCCCAAACCTAACACTGGCTGTGCCGTTATTAGTAATAACTGATATCAAACGCTTGCGATAACCTGCGATGAGTCTTTTACATCACTGTGGAGGAACTTTAGCACAGTCTTCTTTGCACAAGTGTTTTAATTTGGCTACACTGGAGGGTTTAAAATACTTTTTCACAGCACTGTACAGCATAAAGAGTAAAACACAACAGGAATGTTGTTATGGGAAAATCATCAGTGATGGGTGGTGGGATGCCAGTAACGCAATACAACACCACATACTAAAAAGTGTTTATTCCAATGAATTTGTATTTGAGTAGATTATTGCTTTACCTTGGACTATTACAAAGCACTGACACTGGAGACTCCTTCTTAAATGCTACATAAACATCTTCTTAAAGAAAACATCACTATATCAACATTGCTTTTTTATCATTTCTTTTAATCATACTGCAAACACGTGCCTTACAATTCTCCATCAATTAACTGTTACTATAGAAACAATTATAAAGTACATCAAGTGCATTAATATAAACTTGGGATTTGCCTTTCAGCAGAACTACCAGCATAGCTGCTGCTATTGAAAATTCATCAACACGTTTTGACCAATAATGCATTTTACACAAAATGTTACCAGTTTATTAGATGTACTGACATGCATTGGCCTTTTTCTAAGGTACACCTACTACACAGATGCACTTTGACCAGGATAACATGGGAGCTGTGTTTCCATTAGTTTAAGAGTTCCATCCTTTCATAATCAGCAACCAAGAATTTTTTCAAGCTGTACATTTACCACCTAATGTCACAATAATCACTCCATATAGCACTAAGTTAAAGTCATTTTCAGAGATGAAAGTTGTTCCTTCTTCAGATCATTAATTGGTTTATAATTAAAAAGAGCACCACCAATTTTCAAACCAGCCCCTAACCCACCTTGGTTACTGGTTACTGGTTCCATTCCGGCAGCATTTTGGTGCATTTTGGATCTGTTTTTTTCTGGCTGTGAAGCTGCTCTTTTCATTGTGGAAATCATTGAACAGCATTCCAGACTCAACACCAGCTCCAGAACACACACTGACACCATGTCAGAAACAGGCCATGACTGCTTCCCATCTGGCCATGACAGCTAACCCTGAATTTAATCCCTCGTGTACAAGTAACGAGGAGATATATTGTTTGGATGGATAATTCTTAGCACATCAGCCATGGCAATAGGGTGTTAGCATTGCTCTGGTATAGCTATCATGTTTTCTAAACATGTTAATAGCATTGATATGTTGAGAAAAGCCTGCTAACCCAAAGCAACCGACAGCACTGTCTGGTCAGATGTAGTCAATGTTGAAAGCCTGTAGGATGATTAACATTGATGTGAAAAGACAAGCTTTAATGTCTAAAACTGCAAACCTACAGATTATACAGGACAATATTAGTTAGCTTAATACAGTGGTCATCGAGTATGTTTAAAAACTCTACAGAAACTCTAAACAAGCACCACAAAAGCTACCATGTCAGTGTCATTGCTGTGCCGAGAATGAATCACACCCAAATACTGCTCAGCAGTGGTCCAGTGAATTATGGTTACCAAACTGTACGCAGACAAACCGCATCTCTAAACGTAACTGATTCAACAGCCAAAGACAACGTTTATCCAGCAACTCACTGTATACATGTTAATGATATGCCATGATATGCATTGCTGGTCACAGTGTCAGCAAAATGTCATGACGCAACCTGGCACAACAGACAGTTAAAAATAGAAAGGCCACCTCATTCATGTACTTCCCAGCGAAGAACGTCTCATAGTAGCCGTATTTCTGCAGTAGGACTGGGAAAGAAGAAGGCTCCTGGCTCTGCTGCCAGGCCGGACTGCTGCAGTTGCCTTCCAGCGTGTTGTTGAGCACATGGTGGTTATGTGGGTATTTGCCTGTCAGTATGCTGGCTCTGCTGGGACAGCACAGGGGACTGGCAACAAACTAACCAAGACACATCAGAGTGGGTTAGGTGAGAGAGCAGATAAACTTGGGAAATTAAAGTCCATGTATATTGTTGCTCCCTCAGTAATATAAAGTTTGTCTGCTTTTAGACAAAGACTAATAATTAGGCTTTTTTTTCTAACAAGTTGCAAAGTTAAAAGTAATCAGGATGGCCATTCTAAATGATCCATATTGCATTCTGCATACTTTTACCCCATAACATGAAAACATTCAGTCTGAACAGTCATGCACACATACATACATGCAAACATACATACACACATACACATACAAACATACACACACACACACATACATACATGCAAACATACACATACACATACAAACATACATACATGCATACATACACACACATACACACACACACACACACACACACATACATACATACATACACACACACACACACACACACACACATACATGCATACATGCAAACATACACACCGTGTTTGTAAAGGTTATGCCAGCGTCCCCAATCAACTTCCTTGTTTTGTTTAAAGGGATCTGTGAACATAAGAAGGAAAAACATAGTGACAAAAGCTCCAAAGGCTGCTTTCCACACCATATATCGAGAAAAGCTTACCATCCCTCCGATGGAGATGTCCAGATCATCGGTGAGAATCAGCACGATGTTTGGTCTGTGGTTGCTCTTGGCCATCACGGCCAGGCTGCTCAACAGCAAAGCTGCCCAAATCAAACTGAAACTGGGGGATGTGTGGAGGAATAATCGAATAATCGAGGTCATGCTTACTGCTAAACTAAAAACACACAAATGTAGTCATAAAAAATAATTTATTGAACTAAAAAAAGTCACCCCGAATTAAGAAAACTGCTCCACATGCAGGAGCTACTTAACTATAAATACCCTTCAGCTTTAAGTGCATCACAAGCGGCTTCCTATCAACGCACCCTGCTGTGAGCGTGAACTAAATGATTACTCTCCCCTACGTAGTACACTACATTCCCAATAAGAAGCCGTTTGTTTGGTGCTGTTCAGGTACTTCCCCGTCCACAGTCACGTGGTCTGGAAAACCGGAATCTCCGGTCAGCTGATGACTGTTGTGCTCGCACTGCACCTTCGTGTCAAACCCGCCCCTGTAACGCTGTAGCTTCATGTGACCAGACGTGATTGGTCAGTGTCAACGCCCGTCAAAGTGTTCTTATTACTGATTGGTCAGTCTGTAACGCCGGTAGGGGGCTAAAAAAAGAAGAAAACAATCATGCGCTCTTGGAAAAATTTGTGGCGGTGTTGTAGGGTTCAGACGCTAGAATAAAAACACACAACACCCCCAGAAAAGATTTAATTATAGATAGATAAAAATATATTAATATTTAAAGTTGATACATTTCACAAAGCATGCTTTACGAAACAAATGTTGCCATTTTCAAAAGTTTCATTCAGCCTACACAAAGTCACAGAGTCCGCAAAGGGGAAAAACCGCTGAATAAAAAAAAGTTTGGGATCTCCAGTTTAAAATTAAGTAGAAGTTAGACTTCATTCTCTGTGTAAAACATGTTAAACTAAATACTTATTTTTTATTATAAGCTCTTTTTTCTGTTTATATAAAATATAAACATACACAATATACTATATTATAATATAATAATATATAAAATATTTTTATTATTATTATTGGAAAGTTTATCTTATATTTTGCTACGACCATACGCTTAAATACTTTTTACTTTTTATTTAACCTTTGTAAAATAATCTATGGTGTGGGAATAGAGAAGTTAGTACGTGTCTCTCGCCGTGTGCACCTGCGCTGTGTACTTTAGCGCACCTGCCGCTAGGAAACTTGGGGGGAGAGAAGTTTGGAAACAGGGCGGATTACACTACTGACTCTTGCAGGAGTGCAGCAATCCGCTTTTCAGGAAGGAAACCGGAGCTGTGGAGAGATATCACACAGCTTAGAGCTCCAGGAGCGGCACGTACCCGGAACTCCGGTTCCTTCTCTCAGACTTCTAATATCACCGTTTACACACGTGCTTGCAGTTCATACTTGTGATCTGGCGAGAAAAAAGTGCCTGGACACTGGCGTCATAAAATGTCAAGCCTAAAAGTTGAACTCGACCTAAGAGAAGTGGACATATGCGACGAGGAACCGGAGTCCGACCAGGAAAGCGGAGTTTTCGAAAACTCGGTCGGGGTTTCAGCAGAAAAGCGTCCACACGATCTGCAGCCACATCCAGCGTGCACTAACGCAGCCTTCCAAAGTTTGTCCTGCAAGCGCGCTCTGGTTTCTGACGGGGCAGTAAGGAGTGTGTGCCTGGAGCCACTCTGCTATGAAGCCTGGACCCGGTCTGATGAAGACGATGGCAGGTCCGTGTGTCGGTCATCCATCGTGGACTGTCTCCTGGTGGAGCTTTACGACACGTACAGCAGCGGGAAGGGCCTCAGGAGCGCAGACAGTCTGGACAGCTCGACCGAGGCCTCAGGATCAGACGCGTTTCTGGGCAGAAGCAACACGGCGTCCAGCTTTCTGCAGGAACTACAAGAAAAACACACCAAGAGACACCAGAGGAATTATCTCGCCCAAAAAGGTCTGTTTCTGGGTTTTGCTTATCACAACATATAAACATTGTTATGCAGGATAGATGAACTATACACAATCAGGCTTTCAAGATTGTTCTCTGGATGTTTACTTAAAGAAGTTCTTCTTGGAACCATTTCTTAAAGGGCAACACAATCAACACTGGCCCAACATCTGTTCTGGGTGGCTCCTATATTGGCCAGCACTTTACATTGCTGTGCCTGTTTCTGGTCAACATTAACACAGAAGTACTTTTCATAACATCCTGTCTGTAACACACCTGTCGGTTACTAACATTGGCACAGAGTCACTTCTTCAGGGCTCGCAGACTTTCAGCAGTCTTTAAATCTACTTTGCCGGCGTTGGCCCAACATTGGCCTAATGTCACCTGTGTCTGTTGTAGGCTCGAGTTTAGAAAGGGGCAGACCCTTAATGGTTTATGATGCAAACTCTTTATTTTTTCAGAATTGAGATTTACTGGCCAAGTATAACAAAGCTGACTTTGTTATTGAGTGGTCATTTGCCCCTAACCCTTCTAAAAGTTGAACTGATATATTTTACCACCTGGCTCTGGGTGCTTTCCAAATGAAAAACCACATGCACTTGGGGAAAAAAAGGTTTCTCAGCGGTGTTTGAGATGGTAAAATGTTCAATTTTTTAAATTGCATTTTCTATGAAATCTCTTTTGAAGGTGAGCTCCTCTGTTTCGGCGTTCTACACAGAGCTTCCACCAAACCTAACAAATCATTAGGGAGCTGGATCAGAGCATGTCTCCCCATAGAAACATAATTAGGATCCTTTATCTTTCCAAAAACTCTTAAGGATACAGATCAGAATGACTTTCTTTGAAAGAAATGAATATTGTATACCATATGGCCAAAAGTATGTGAACACTTAACTATCACACCTATATGTGCATGTGCATGCATCCCATTCTGGGTTTAGTCACTGTTTGTTATTTGCTCCACTGGGAAGGCTCAGTGTGGCTGTGGGGACTTGTGCTCATTAGAGAGCAGTAGTGAGATCAGGGTGCTGATGTTGGGTGAGGATGTTTGGGGTGCAGTCAGCATCCCAGTTCCCAAAGGTGTTCAGTGGGGTTAAGGTCAGGGCTCAGTGAACATCACTCAAATTCTTCCATTTCAGGTTTTTCAAACCATGTCCTTATGGAGCTTGCTTTGTGCACAAGGGCATTGTCCTGCTGGAAGAGTTTGAGGCCCATTAGTTCCAGTAAACAGAAATAATAACGATACAGTTTGGGGAAGAGCCATATATCTGTTTGATGTTCAGCTGTCCATAAACTTTTAGCCATATAGTGTATCGTTAAGTTTCACTAAGTAACACTAGCACATTTTTTCTTTTCTTTTTTATAAAAGTTTTTTTTTTTTTTACAGATTTTATGAAGTCATAGAACAAAGAGTTTCCATTTTTAGACAAGGTTCCAAGCAGACCATTTTAGAAAGCAAGAACCCCAAACCATCTAATAAAAGAAACAGGCCAAACCTAGAAACCTCAGTAATTCGTCTGGTTGTTTCTGTATTGGAGGAACCCTTAAACCCTTAAACAATCCCTAAAACTCTACAATAGGGTTTGGATTTCAGAAAAAGGTGCCTAGTAAACCTTTGCACAGATTGTCGAACATTCAAACATTAAGAGAGCTGATCTAAGCATTTCCATTTTGTAGTCAGTCATAAGCCCAGAAAACCTTTTAAAATATTTAAAAAATACTTTTAAAATCCACTTAATATCATATCTTATGCACTGCCTTGTCTGGGCTTGATATTAATACATCATGTTTTTCTTTATCCAGTTAAATATATTTAACTGGAGGTCACACTACTATGGGCCGTTTCCAACACAACACAAGTTGTAAGAAAATGTAATTCTGTTTCCAGGTATTTTACAGCTGTCTGATGGCTGCTTTCACTTGTGCATAAGATCTTTAGTTTCACTAGGTCTGTGTATGTTCTGTTCAATTGTTGAGTTGTGAACTACTCAAATGTGACGTACGCCAACTCCTTTAAATTAACTTCGTTTCAGTGACCAAAGAAAGAAAATATTCTCATTCATCTCAGACATGAAAGAACCCTTGTTTGTCGTTTTGGACCCAGCTTTGACCTGACTGAGTGTGTGTTGTCTCTTTACAGACCCAGAGGAACTGAAGTGGATCATTCAGGAGGTTAATTATCGTATCGGAATTCAGTCAGCTAAACTGGTACGGCAGCTGAAAAGGAAGGACCGACTACATCACAAGCAGCAGAAGAAATGTGACATCATCACCGCCTGCCTGCAAGCCGTCTCCCCAAAAAGAAGTAATTCATAATCTGTTATTGTTTCTCTTTTTTTCCTACTGTTTCATCTTTCAGTCTTGTCAACTTCTCTTCACTGATTCTCCTATCTGAAGTGATTCTAGCTTTCATTTTATGATCTTAAATCAACTTTGTTCAGGAAACCCAATGAGTCCACAAACCTGAGGTAATCAACCTGCCTGTAAGTCAGTGGAGTCGTATACAAATTCATTTCTGAAAAGGGTATCAATAACATATTTGATATTAAAATAGGGAAACCAAAAATGCCATACATCGGTCCCTAAGTCATTTTGCGTAATAGGCCAAATGAGTAAATGAAAACATAAAACGTAAACACATTCTGCTAGCTATGTAGTATTACTCTGTGGCGCTTGTGTTCCACTTGAGTATCTGCTACTCACTATACACGTTCCTCTCTGCCACTCGCTGTTTCTCAGGATGCTTTCACACCTACCTTCAGACTTTTCGGCTTGGTCAGAACTAAAATAACAGGCTTAAGCTTTTAGTCCGGATCTAAATGAATCATGGTTTGGTTCATTTGCAGTGAGAAAACACCCTTTTGGATGGTTCCGACTTTCCAAATAGTTACCAGAAGAGAAGTAAACATGAGCTGTTGTAGCACAATAAACCACACAGACACTGTATGTAACAAAAACACATCTTGCAGTTTAGGTACATTTTCTTTCTTAAACATGTTCCACTAAATTATGGGTGTGCCAGTTAAATAAAAATGTAAATAAAGGCTTTAGGTATTTAGTAATTTAACACCAGTTATTATCATTTCTAAAGGAAGGATATTATGTAACTGGGAAATCTTTCTTTTGTAAAAATCTCATTTTACAATAGTGCAGTTTTCTACTGCAGTTTTCTTTATGTGCAGTTTTATAGTGCAGTTTTCTTTATGTGCAGTTTTATAGTGCAGTTTTCTTTATGTGCAGTTTTCTTTATGTGCAGTTTTATAGTGCAGTTTTCTTTATGTGCAGTTTTATAGTGCAGTCTTATAGTGCAGTTTTCTTTATGTGCAGTTTTATAGTGCAGTTTTCTTTATGTGCAGTTTTATAGTGCAGTTTTCTTTATGTGC
>JAOVVG010000015.1:7540484-7551408 GCA_028566375.1 Leptodoras nelsoni
ACACACACACACACACACACACACACACGGGGTCCAAAAATCTGAGACCACTAATGAAAATGCTTTTATTTGCCATTCTTTTTCACTTTAAAACAACTGTTTTTGTTGCTATTATCAGCAATAACTTGAATGAAAAGTAGAATCTTAGAAATATTTCCATGAATTTCAGAATTTCTTAGCATTTGGTGTGTCCCCTTTTTTTGCTTTCATTACAGCGTGCCCTTGAGCTGGCTTTTTGTGTAAAACTTGAGCCATGATTAAATCTTTCAGCATGTCCTCTTAGCATGCACTTCCGTTAAAGGTATAAGACTTTTGTACATAGAAATTAAAATGGTCAATATCACAAATTTCCTACACGACTCCATTGTAGGGTATGACAAAAAATCTCCAAATTAATAATGAAATTTTTGAAACGACGACTCCTTATGTAGGATTTTTTTTGGCGATGCTGTTTTGTTCACAAGAATACATAGAATTTGGCTTTTCAAACTAGAGATGAAAAATTTATACCACAGTATCATGTTATTATTGACTTAATATATTTGATAAAAGTTAAATATTAAAGTTGGTGTCTTTCCATTTTTTTAATTAAAGGGAACTGCACAGTGTGTAGGGAGCTAGGGAACATGTGTATATGGCACTGGAAGTTCTGTTGTGCTGCTGTTACGTGATTGGCTGATTCAATTTGACCTCAGAGACCCACCCCCGCAATGGAATGGATTTATTTTTATTAATTGCCAGAGAAATAAATAATTATTAGGACAGAGTAGCGGTATAACAATAGTTGACAATGAGAATTCAAAAGTTCAAGTAAAGGAAACAAGAAAGAAAAAAAATATATAATAATAATATATTAAAGTGCATACGAGTTTGCGTATGTGTTATGCTGATCTATTGCCTTTGTCGTCTCTGTCGGACATTAATTAGTTACTGATGTAAAAATATAGCACATCAAAAAGAGCTACAACTTCTTCATTCTCCATTGTTCCTTTCAATCTTTAGCAATGTTTATGATAGCTAAGAAGCTAGGAGATCCTAACACTGAACATGAGAGATCAGAGCACTGTTTAGGAGAAACGACAACTAAAACTTATATTAAACAGTTAAAATGCATCACTCACAGTTCATAGATGTTTCATCACATTTATTTCAAAAGTTGCCTACGGCATACAACCGCTCTTGATGACGTTGCAGTGCATCCCAAATAGAGCCGTTTTAGTGACCGAGTTCCCTATGAAGAGTCTATTGAAAGCCACACTTTTTTGTTTGAATAAACATTAAAATAACCTAGCCAACACCTTATGTAAACATATGAAAATCTCATCAATGTGGATTAACATTACAGGTGGCACCATGCGGCCTTGAGAGGGAACTGCACTTTGAAAGACACTACTTCACAGTCTATACTCAAGATTTTGTAAGAGTTCAACTGTTTACATAACAGATACAAGTAATGCTATCATATCATAGCTACTCTGGAAAATATAAGAAGTGTTTAAACAGGGATTTGTTTTTGTATATGATAATACAAATGTACAGAATTCATTCTTAATAACAAATGGACAATCAGCTAGCTCTGAGCCTGAGGCAGAAAAGGTGCTGGCTCCACTATACCACTGACAACGTGTAGTGGTTTTACAAGAGAAGGTAACACTGAAAGCTTCAGTTTAAAATTTTACAAACTATTAGCAAGGTAGCCAGATAAACCATGACGTTTCCCTCTATTCTAAAGTCCTCACATCCTGCATCATAGCGCTAAAGGTACAGTGTGTAGGATATAGTAGACATATGTTTTATTAGTGTATAATCACCTGTAGCTACAAATCATTGTTTCTGTTAGCCTAGAATGAGTTTGTGAAACTGTTTCATCCCTAGCGATGCCTGTGTAATTGTTTCATCACTATTTCAAAAAGTGTGCCATGCATATGCTCCTGATTTAAAATTCCCTCCACGTAACTTCACATCACTTCACCTTTCTGTTTTATATGCTTTCAAATGAACTCTTTGGTAATCCCTGTTCTCTACAGGGGTGGATACCAGGTTGAAGTTTACTCTAGAGCCATCTCTTGGCAAGAATGGCTTTCAACAGGTGAGGGAGTTCAGTCTTTGCTTTTATTCCTGTCCCTGTAATTTTTGATTTGACAGACACAACACAAAGTGTGTTTTATATTGTCCTATTATATTTCGCACATCATTTGACACCTAGTGCTCAATATTCTGTCTTTGGTAGTGGTATGATGCCCTCAAGGCAGTGGCCAGGCTCCCAACTGGAATTCCCAAAGAGTGGAGGAAGAGGGTATGTGTGCGTTTCTTGGTCTTTGCATTGATCTCTCTAAGTAAACTGGATATTTTTCTTTTTCAAATGAAAGAAAATTTGTAATTGGAATCAGTAGAGAATCACTGCCATTCCAGCATCTAAAAGCAATAAAAAAACAGTAAATAATACGTTAATTCAGTTTTGCTTAAAAAAAAAAGCTGTAGAAAAAAGAGCTGTATATCAAACACATGTTTTGTTTAATTACAGTAATAATTTCCATTGTTGTAAATACAGTCTCTGTTTTTGTTTTCTTTGTTAAGGTATGGTTAACTTTAGCCGATCAGTACCTCCATAGCATCTCCATAGACTGGGAGAAGACGATGAGATTTGCGTTCAACGACCGCAGCAATCCAGATGATGACTCTCTGGGGATCCAGATAGTGAAAGTAATGATTATATATATTGATATTTTAATGATGCATTAGTGTGCTTCATGACTGTGTTACTGTTTGTTCAGATAAACCAACAGTACATTTGCAGGACTGTTTTCCAGCTCTCATACATATAGATTATATCCTTTCAATACGCATCTATTCCTGCAAATAATATCAATGAGATGATTCGTTTGTGAAGATGTTTATTTCTAACTTTCGCTGTGCAGTAATACGAGACGATTGTAACTGTCTGACATTTGAGATAGATACGCAGCTAAAGGCAGCAAGCGGATGTTCTTTGCCTGAGATATTTAATGGTAGAAAGTGTATCTCTGTGATTAAATGTCAGATGGCCAAGCAGGATGTTTGCTCTGTGTAGTGCATCAGCTCTAAGTGCATAATGGAACAAAGACGCCCTCCTTCCCACCTCAGCTGGCGAAAAGCTCAATGAATCATCATAAGCGTGTAGTTCATAATAGGGCAAAGTCCATACTCATTCTCTTTATGCCTTATTTTCTATTGGTGTGTATTTTCCTGTCCCTCTTGAATATATTAGTTGAATATTATTTGTTATATTTTCCAATATGTATATATGCCCAGGTGTCTTCATAACTAAACTGCATGTGCAAAAATATTCCCATGTGCTCAGTGATGTGTTAATTATCATGTGTTTACACTGTCTCCTGCAGGACCTGCACAGAACAGGCTGCAGTTCTTACTGTGGCCAGGAGGCTGAGCAGGACCGCGTGGTACTGAAGCGGGTGCTGCTGGCTTATGCCCGCTGGAACAAGACTGTCGGTTACTGCCAGGGATTCAACGTGTTAGCGGCCCTTATCCTTGAGGTCACAGAGGGCAACGAAGGCGATGCATTAAAGGTTTGCCTGAATGTCTCTCACATTTGAGCTCATCACATAATTCAGTCCTCATTATGAAACCAGCTAATCAGTTACTGAAAGATTACTTGAAATTCACAAGTGGATGTTATTTGGCCTGACACATTAGAAAGGTTAGTGCTTAATTTACATTAGAATGTAAAGTTCATACCATGGTGCTGTTGCTTCTTACCATCAAAGCATTAAACACGTGCAGTAACAGCGACGATCACTCCTAAACACTTAAAAAGTAAGGTTGCCCATTGCGGATGGTAAGATTCACAGATTTTGCACGGTGCACTGGCATAAAAGTTCACAATTAAAAAAGTGTGCACCGGATACAATTTGGGATGAACTCGGAATACTACTTTTCTTTTCTTTTAAATATATTTTTATGTAATTATAAAATAAAATAAATATAACATAAAAATATAATACATATATAATAATAAAAAATAATATGTCTCTTTATTTTATAAAAATGTGACCATTAATTTCTGGCCAGTAACTATTTATTTATTCATGTATTTATTTATTCATTTTTTAATTCTATTTATTGCATGTGAAATAATACACAAGGATTACAAAAGGGTCAAAAAGTAACATGAATTTTTCTCTTCTTACAGTCATTCTTAACTCCTGAACCCTTACCCTCTCAGACCTCTCACCTGAGCACCCTAGCCCTTCCCCGCAAGGTTTTAACCATAGAGAAAAACTGAACATATATACATAAAGTGTATGCCGAATAGTTGCTGATTTTAAAAAGAAAAAAGAAAAAAATGCATGTATTATTGAGGAAGGTTTGGAAACTTCCATTTATATCTAGTATGGAAGAAACACAGACTGCAAAAAGAAAGTTGGAGCAGGGCAAAACCAGAACATATGATTCAAGTCGGCCAGGTACATCGTAACTTTATATTTTGATTGAATTCCCCTCTCTGAAGCATGCCGTCTTATCTACACTGCTGTCAGTGGCCAATTCTCATCAAAGCTCTTAGCCAAGTCTTGCATAATTCAGAGGTGTGTCTGGCCGAGTCACAGATTATCATGGAGGGAGAAGAGCATCATATTCTTTTGCATTGCCTCATATCGCACTGAATCAAATTGTGTTGAAACAGTAGGGGTGATATTATCGTATTGCAATATCGTAAGTTGCTGCTTCATATGTATCTTTAATGTATTGGATTTTTAGCAGGGCATCTGAGTGTGTATTGCATCGGCTCAGTGATGAACATGCACATCCCTAGTGCCCGTACTTGTTATATCTTTATAAGATGTTGAGTGTACACATGGTCATATGTGGAAGTTTGGATTATTTATTCACTCAGATGTCTGATTATTGCAAGTACACACACTGCCCTGAATCTGTTCATTCTGTGTTCTTTCAGGTGATGATTTATCTCATTGATAAGGTGCTTCCTGAGAGCTACTTTGCCAACAACCTGCGTGCTCTGTCTGTGGACATGGCTGTATTCAGGGATCTGCTCAGGCTGAAGCTTCCAGAGCTCTCTCAACACCTTCACCACTTACAGAAAGTGGCCAACAGGACAGGAGGAGGTGAGTGACGTCAGCAAGCTCCTTCCACTTGTAGTGTTATTATTCCTAATCATGAGTAAAAAGAAAGTGGTACTGAAAATTAAAAAGAAGAAAAATGAGAAGCAGTTGCTTCAGTGCAGTCCTGTTTACCTTCATTTTACTGAATTTACTTCCAAATTAAAGCTCTCTTATGTTATTTACCCAGTTTTTTGTAGCTGATTTCTCTTTGATGCGTGCTCATGATATATGGTGTGTTGTTGCAGGAAGCTATGAGCCTCCACTCACTAACGTGTTCACCATGCAGTGGTTCCTCACCATGTTTGCCACCTGTCTGCCTCACCACACCGTGCTGAAGATCTGGGACTCGGTTTTCTTTGAGGGATCAGAAGTGCTGCTGCGTGTTGCCTTAGCTATTTGGGCCAAACTGGCTGAGTCAGTTAACCAGAGGAGTTTTTAATCCTTTTAAATGCCCTTAACTCCTGGATTTAAAAATAAATCACCTATAAATAGTGATGAACAGTCAGATTCTTAGTGTTCACTTGTACAGTAGTGGATGATAACTCATGATGTGTCTTTCTCTGTCTGTCAGGAGGATTGAAGAGTGCCAGACTGCAGATGAGTTCTACAGCACTATGGGCTGTCTGACTCAAGAGATGCTGGAGGACAACTTGATCGACTCAAATGAACTCATGCAGGTACATTAGCGAGGCGACATGTACGCGAACTATTCATATACCTTTATACCTGTAATTCTGATTGTCAGTGTGACCTGTTTGATGGTAGATAGTAACTCATATTTCTGGATTTTTTGTGATGGAACATGCAGGTTTGGTAAATAAAGTCTATAATCTGCAAGGCCAACAGGAATGTGTACAATGTTACAGCTAAAGGCTTCTAAGAGACACTTGTTTTCAAAAGTTACATGCAGTTTGACGAGATTGAGCTCATTTTCACTAGAGATTTCTTTTTACATATTTGGTATAAATGACCTGCCATAGTTAAAAATTGAAATGAATCAAGCCCTGAGGGTTGGATTATTCAGCCATTCATTAATCATCAGGATCCTAGTGATGTCATTGTTAATAATAGAATGCTAAATTATTACTTTTGCAACCCCCACACTTATCACTATCAGGTGAGCTCAGGCTTATTGGAGCCGAGTTCCCTATTACTATCATGTTACACGTAAGGCAGGAAAATAGTGTGTATGATTACATTCATTGTAATAAGCACATTTTGTTAACTGTTTTAGAGAGAAACAGCTGGGTGTGTCATGGCTCTGCTGGTGATGATGGTATACATGTGGCAGTCTGGTAAAACCAGTTGTGTGTGTGTGTGTTTTTTCTCTAACAGACTGTATACTCCATGGCCACCTTCCCTTTTCCCCAGCTGGCTGAGCTGAGGGAGAAGTACACTTACAATATCACTCCGTTCCCTGCTGCGGTCAAGGCCTTTGGCAGGTGTGTAACCCAAGAAAGCCTGCTTAGATTACACCATGTTGCTCTGTAAATGAGTTTGTGTTGTCAGTAAGAGGATTGTATTTTGTACTATAAAGTGCAGGTCATGGTGTGAGTATACTGTGTAATGGGCTTGCAAATATAAATATATACCTCCTACAGACTTTAGATAAATATGTCTATATGCCTAACAATAGAATTTGTAAAAACATATTCAAACATGTTTTTTTAGCGTCAGAGAGGCAACCAGCAATGAAAAGTAATGTGTAATATGATCCTGTATGTATTTGTACATGCATGTTGGTTAAGCTTTGTTTGTGTATTCATACAGAATAAATGTCATACTGAGTTATCATTTTCTTAATTGTAGCCAAGGGCTCCATGGATGGGAGAGTGATGATGATGTAGACATGGATGATGAGGACTCTATAGTCACTGCTCTGGGATGCCTGGGACCGTTAGGAGGCCTCCTGGCCCCTGAGATTCAGAGATACCAAAAGCACTTAAAAGGTAAACATTACTGTCCCTGTTTATGGTGTTGGAGAAGATTGTGCTCTCTTCAAATCCATCATACTTGACAATTTACAATTCCCTGCTGCATTTATCACTCAGTGTTCCTCCAGAGCTGGAAATGGCAAAGTATGTTGTACACTAATTCATAATACTGAGCTAATATGGATTGTTACCAGGGTTCGTTTGGTGCCTCGGCTGTATATGCTGTGACTCTTTCTTTTAAAAACATGATGCTATAAGAACACTTTTCTTTTTAAGGCAAAGTTGTTATTAACATTAACAAATTGAATCACTGTTTCCCATTTTAAGTACATCATTAGCTGAGCACTATTGACGAGTGAGGTAGCCACACAAAACAGTTTTTTACACAGCTTTTGCGATTATTAATGTGAATTATAAGGGCTTATAATGGATCAGTATTAGGCCACTGTTAATACTCAGAGCTCTAATGTCACTTTCATATTAAAAAAATAAAAATAAATTTTAAATATATTCACAATAATTATTATGAAAACAAACTACATTCTTTGAGGTGGAAATAAAATTGGGTGACTGCCGTACATGAATTCTCAGCAGTGTTATGTAGAGGTGCCTGTGTTTAGTCTTATGAGTATTATTATTAAGTACAGCCTATATAGATTAGCCTATACTAGATATAGCACCTAGTGTTTGGTAGTGCTTGTATTGATGTCTAAAAATGTGTCTTTCTTTTGTGTCCATCTATTGTCCTCTTTGCAGAACAGCGAGGCGAGCAGAGCTCTCCCTGCAGCAGTATGGCTGAGCTGAGCCCGGGGGCGGTGGGGGCTGGCCGGGCAGAGCACCACACCACCATCAACAGCATGATGATGGAGCGCATGAGCACGGACATCAGAGCGCTCACTAAGCAGTACTACCGCATTAAGAGACGGCAGCAGCAGCAGGCTAACCTGCTCTATATTCACACAGGTAGGTGGTCAAAGCACACCACAAGCAGGATCTCAAAGTAAGATGTTTCAATATGTTTAAAAAATAAATGTACTGACTACATGTTATCTATGTATTTTTCATCTTGAAACATCAAATATCTGTTTCATATCTGGATTTGAATCTAGTACCAAAAGGAAACCTTTTTGATATAGATAAGTTAGTAAGATCTTTACATTGAAAAGGCAAGCAAGATCATTACTCAGGTTATAATCACATAAACGTTTCTTTGCTAGTGAAGGCATCTGGGATACCTTTTCCTGATTTCGAAATCACACATGGATATGCAGTATCACTGATAAACCTGAGCAAAATATAGTGTAGTCCAAGATGGCTAACTCAGACCTGTTTTCTCAAACACCTTTTTTCTTCTTTGTCAACTTGTTCATCATGAACATTTTAGTCAGGATCTCTCTTTTACATCATGTATGTATTTAAGTTTACAGCCCATCTAGTCTAGAGAAAGGCAGACACATTCACCAGCTCCTTTTCAGGACTGTTTCACATGTTCTTCTCAGGACCACCAGTGGAAGCTGAACCTGTTGGTCTCCATCAGACCAGTAAAGGGCTGAAATTTGACACTGGTACTGACTACTTTGGACTATTCTGGTAGAGGGCTCCTGTAGTAATTTACTGGTCATCTTTGGTGGTCTGGTATACAGTGCTGGGATTGAGGTTGATGAGAGGTGGTTTAAAGTAGTCTGTTTGTTTAATCAGGGTGCTTTAATGCTTTGCACAGAGCCTCTTCCTTTTTCCATTTCAGGATACATTTTATAACTTGGTAATTTGCTACTGCTTTATTTGGTGTGCTTTCATTTCTATGAATCAACTGCATCAAATCTGTTGATTTCAATGCGCTGTGTTGATTTGGCCAGTGGGACTGCATTGAGCTAGGGCAAAAGCTGTAATACTGATGATATATCTATGACTATTTTGATTTGTTGTAGATAAATGCCCAGCCACTGGCATCTTTGCCTCCCAGATCCATTCTTCACCTGTGGTCAATCATCTTCTCCTGGGAAAGAAGGCCACAGGTGCTCAGCATCCTTGCAGAAATGGTACCGCCATACAGGACCATACAGGGCCATTTCCCCAAGCCCAGTCCACCCCTACCCAGGATCCCAGTCTTCAATCCCCCTGGCATGCCCAT
The DNA here is from genome assembly GCA_028566375.1 of Leptodoras nelsoni. Taxonomy (NCBI): domain Eukaryota; kingdom Metazoa; phylum Chordata; class Actinopteri; order Siluriformes; family Doradidae; genus Leptodoras; species Leptodoras nelsoni. Next base: position 7,549,667 of record JAOVVG010000015.1, read on the forward strand.
GTTTGTGCTCATCGCAAGAACCTGGCACAGGCTCGGGCCCAGCTGGGCTTTGATGAATTTGTGGAGCTAGAGGATACCACCAGCCCAGAGCACGAAACAAAGAGAGAAGAGGGAAATGAGAAGGTGAAGGAAGAGGGAGATCAGCAGAAGGAGAGTAAAGATAATGATGAAAGCCAGGAGAAAGTAGATGTGCCATTGCAGGAGCCAGCACAAGGGATTGGGCAGGAGGGAGACTCCGAGCTCCAGCTTCAGGATGCTGGCTGCAGTGAGGAGATAAAGGAAGTAGAACAGCAGCTGTCCACTCTAGACCTGGATGCATCAGAACAAGCTTGTTCAGAGTTGAATGATTCAGAAACACCTTCTCTGCTTCCAGAGCCAGAGCTGGGAAATAATCCACAGCCACAACCCAAACCAAATGCACAGCCATATGTCTCAGCAGTGCCGTGCTCCACTCGCCACGACTCTTCCAGCTCAGAGAGCACAGCTTTCTCTTTCAGGCAGAGCTCGTCTGTCGCGTCTACTCCGGAGATACTTCCCAAACCACAGCAGATCTTCTCCCCTTTCCCTTGCGTCAAAGTACCCCGCAAATCCATGGCTGCACGCAACCTGGGCCTTTATGGCCCCACCTCCAGAACTCCCAATGTGCATTTCCCGCATATGAGCAAAACCATGAACCGAACGGGTGCTGGCATTACCGTGTCCACCAGGCGGCGATGATTAGAAGCTTCACTTATTCTTCACCTCAGTTCAATCTGAGCCTTGCAAATATGCAGAAGGCTTGCTCTTTCAGTATGCATAATCGGTATAGCAGAATACAGCACAGAAACCACTGAGATATCGTACACAGTAGAGTTCTAGATAGAAATGAAGGAATTTCCGAATAGCTAATGAAGCTTATCTTGAATATGTTGAACTTTTTTCCATCTAATTTTTTTGTACTCTACAAAAAGAACCAGGTTATACTTTTCTAGCACTCATCATTGCTGAAGAATGTGAAGAAGCCTTTAAACATGTATGCTGCATGTCTGACCTTTGGCTTTTGCCAAAAATGTATTGGATATGATTGTGTATTTGTCAAAAAGATATATGATTGTCGAAAAATAATATTTAAAAATAATTCAAATATATCCTATTTATTGACTGCTAAATGCCCTACTGGATAGAAAACTGAAGATATATTGTATATCATAATAACCCTCACTCTCTCACACCAAACATTCAGCTTCTTCTTTTTCCTGGCAAAATTTCTCTTAGAATTGATTGCATTTGCCTGCTTTTCTGTATCTTTTTTTTGTCACATCATTAGTTGGTTCATGCCATCACTACAATTTTGATCATTTCAGTTTCCTAAACTTGAGCAGAAATAAAAGCATCTTTTCATTTCATAGCTTATGCTTTAACATTTTGAACTGGTCAGCGAAACCTAACCTGTTGGATATAACCTAAATGGAAATTATAATTCATGGAATATTTACTTTGATGCTTGATTTCTTTCATTGAACAAGATTTACACATCTTTACATCAATAAAAAATTATCCACATATAAGAAAACCGATTTTGTTTCTACCTGTTTGTTCCCTGTCAGAAAACAACAAAACAGTGGCATTATAGTAACATTGCCACCTCCAGGGTCTCCTGTTTAATCCTGAGCTTGGATTACTGTTTATCTGGTTATTAGGTTCTAACCATGTTCATGTGAACTTCAGCTTTAGGTGTGAATGTGTGTGTGTGTGTGTGTGTG
>JAOVVG010000015.1:7573627-7587107 GCA_028566375.1 Leptodoras nelsoni
GCTGGTCCAATTTAGCCATGAAACCTCCCACACTAAAATGACAGGTGTTTCAGTTTCATTGTCTAACCCCTGTATTTATAATCAAAAGAATTGATTTCATCCTTATTTGATTTTGGAGATTTTACATTTTAAGCATTTCCTTTCACCAGAAACATCCGTCTGTCCACAGCAGTAAAAACCAGTGAAATTCTGATACAAAAGTCATCAAGGACTTGCTGTTTATAGAAAAATTTAATACTATTCCCACCCAATATTTGATTCCAGATAGACATGTGAGTCCTTCCTGTCTTCTAGATAAATTTTGCACAGCACAACAAACCAAGCTAAGATTCCTCCACACAGTCGCAGACAGTGTGTTATCTTTGTCTTGTGTTGTAGCAGTATTGCTTAACAACTCCCATATGGTATTTGGCCCTTATCTCTATGGGCAATCTAACCTGGCAGAGATTGCACTCCACTCTACTCTTGCTGGTGCCCAGGCAGGTAAACTGAACCCCGAGCCTTGAGTTACGCTGTACTCTCAGGCTTGCTTTCCAGGTCAGTGCTTTCCCCTTCTGACTCCTAAAGAGCACAAGAGGAGCCCTGTTTGCAACGGTGGGTGCATCACAGCCCCCCTGCAGTCCAGACCCAGTGCCGGAGCTCCCACTGCTCCTCAATGTTTGTGTGACACACAGAAGCTCGAGCCAGTTTGAAAACAAGCACTTTAAAAGTGAATAGGGGATGTTGAATGGCTGCAAGCATTGCCACTAAAAGGAAAAGGGCTGAAAGATTATGAGAAGAAGAAATTAAATGACTGAAAGAGAATCAAAGACAGGAAATGATGAAAAATAAATTTGCACAGTGTCAGCAGGGGTTGAGGTTTTGCACCTGAGATTGGAAAGTAATGACTTTAAATCCCGGACACTGTTGGGCCCTTGAAAAGGAACCTTTCACCAAAATAAGACAAACAGCCTTAAACGTGACATTGCACAGCCAACAATATGATTAAGGATGATAGTGCCATGAAAAGAGGTAGATTTTAAGTGTTAGTCTTTAAAAGAGGAGAGAAGAGTAATGCTAGCTAATATTACCAGCAGGTTATCAGACAGAAGTAGGCCAGTAGTAAAGCAGATGGACGATGAAGCAGATTGAGCCGTTGGGTCTCAGGGGAGAAGTGGTATAGCTACTCAGTCCTTACCAGTGTTTAAGCCAAATGTATGCTCTTGGGTGCAGAGCTTCACACTCATGACACTGAATGACCCCACTGTGTACTACCTGACCTCACCAGTGCCTGAGAAGGAGTGTATGCGCAGGGTGGTAGCACGAGTATGTGAAATGATGCAGTTTGGATTTTATATGAGTTAAAAACAAAGGGGACAGTGTTAGTCATGAAGAATAGATCTGATGTGTCAACGTTTCAAATGCTTTATGTGTTTACAATATACTATGAATGTTTCTTCAAACTAAGCTGTGCAATGCTTTGCAGTCATGTATTTCTCCTCTTTATCCATAATAATGAGTTTGGTTGATATATTTATGCTGAAGAGAGTGTCTGTGAGACGTAAATGTACAAGGCATTGTGTGGTGGCAGGTCAATAGAGATAGTTTAGGAACCAACACTGTGAAACAGTACAGGGTGAAGAGTTGTGGTACGAGTTCCCTATGTATGTTTCTACTAAGTGAAGCATTTGAATACTGTGTAAACATGGAAGTGACAAGTAAATCAGCCCATAATTAATACAAATAAACACAGGCCAGTCAACCGAGCTATTATTTCAAGTTAGCTATCACAGCCTCATTTGCAGTGTAAACAAGAGTGACACAAGGGTGTGACATGTTTATTTGCCACTCATATGCATTGTGTCTGTAGTGTCTTGAAAGAGAGAAAAAAGAGAGTGAGAGGGTGAGAGTGAGAGTGAGTGTTTATGTGAGTTACGAGGTGAAGATAAAAGTGAAAAGCTGTTCAGTGACCCATGTAAATGGGTAGAAACTTGATCTGGCCAAGAAAGACAGCAGGCCTCCACCCCCATCTCTCTTTTTTCTGCTGTTCCTCTCCCCCTTTCTTTCTTTTTCTCTGATGCCTGATGCCCACCTTTCCCTGCAGCCACAGCACACTGAGACAAGGGGCCAGGATCATTGCCTTGTCAGACCCTGAGGCCCAGCTACCCAGGTGGGAGACTCCCTCCACATCGATCAGGAGGAAACAGGTGGGAGGGAGTACATTGTTACAGATTTGGAACACACAAGTGTCTTTAGGAAAGCCAAACTGAGCCTCAACACTACACTAAACAAAGGGGTCATTGTGAAAGCAGGTGAAACTGGTAAATGCACTGGGTAGGTAAATGTCTGTACCACAGCCTCATAAAAATGCAAAAGGACAATAGAATCTATAATTAAAGTTTTGTTTAAATTTACCAGCAATGATTTGCTGACAAGATTTTAAGTAATATATATAAGGACACATTATCAGTCTACAATGAGTTCTAAAGACAATGTCCACAACACTATAATAATGCAATGTCTGGGTGACATAATATGAAGACTTTTCTGGTATTCTCTTTAAGGAGATAGGTAAGAGGAGATAAAACCATGAAAGAACAGTGAATATAAGTTGATAAATAACAATATATTGTTAACTATCTTTATAGATCATTGCCACTCCACTGCAGCCTTAATCTTGGTCTTATCCATATATATATATATATATATATATATATATATATATTGTAGCATATGCTATAAATGTTCCTACAAAATGGTGAAGTAACCTACTTTTTTTTTTATCAATGCAAGTTATTACACATTGATCTCACTTATCTCATTTACATGAGCCTGAATAGGGCTATCCCACATGGTGTGACTCAGTATTTATAATTTCCCCTAATGGTCAAAATAATCATCTTCAATGCATGCACTTCCCTTATTCTAACTAGACTTATGTACTTTTTGCTCAAGTTTGGTAAATTTGCTACCTGCTCTTAACTGTTCCTTGTCAGTAGATCAAACAAAAATGTACTGTTTGATTATATACATCAAATTCTGCCCCTGAAATGGTGGGTGCCCCCATCATACCCCATCAGAGCTGGATGTACAGTTCTAGGGTCAGAGCTTCCCCAGCAAACTCTGATTTACATGTACATTTATTTATTTGGCAGACGCTTTTATCAAAGCAGCTTACAAGTGATTAGGCTTTCCACCACATTGTAGAGCAGGTTCACTCCACCCACTACCAAGGTCTGAAATTCTATAGCAGACTGAGTGTCCTGTCACAAAGTTGTGACCTTAAATACTTGCCTGCAGGGGGTGATTAAATACTGCTTTGAAGTAGCTGATAAACTCAGCGGTCGATAACTGTCTACTTTCATCCCGTAAGGGTGTAGCCTAATCCCTTGCTCTCACTATCAAGAACAAGATCACAAAGTAATTTTTCCATTTGTCTCTGTATGAAACATATCTTGGTAATCTTATATATGCAAGGACTGCATTAGAAATATATGATATTAATTAGGAGATCCACTGTATCATTTGGGAAAAGCAACAACATGTGGCAAGTGAATGGGGAAGAAGTGCTGCCTACAGTACCATATGAGTGGAGCAAAGTCCTGGAATAGCTTCTGCCTTATGGAACAAACTGAACAGTGCACAAGAGAGAATCCCAGTGCAAAAACAAATATAGTATGCAAGTGGGGGTCAATAGCCAGGCAAGAAGGTAAAAAAAAACAAGGTGGGCATATATAGGCAGACAAAAAAGAGGGTAGAGAAAGTATTCATGGCACAATAACCAGCAAATCCAAATACAATGCAAAGCTGAGAAATGAAATTGGAGGGACAGTGATACTCCTCAATTAGACAGAATCCCAGGAGTATAAAAGTAGTTAGCTATCATAGTAGTGATAGTGAAAGTTCAGGTGAAAGTTCAGAAATAAACCTAGAAATTAAGTATTCTGGTGATTTGGACCTCTGGTAGCACTGTGTCAAGATAGAAGACAAAGAGGTGTTGGAATAGGAACAGGAATAGGTTCTACTATTAGGCATAGCAATTATTATAACTCAATTCAATTCAATTAAATTCCGTTTTATTTCTAAAGCGCTTTTAACAATGTACATTGTCCTAAAGCAGCTTTACAAAGACATACAATCCAGAGTTAAACTTACAGGTTTTATCCTTAACTGTTATCCCTGATTAGCCTTCATTATTTGAGGTACCCACAATGTGCCTGCACCTTTTATCAAAGTAGGCGTGGAGGATCATAACAGACTAAAAAATCTTGAGGCCATTTAGTGCCTAATAGGTTAATGGTAGTATTTTATAATCAATGCAAAATTTTACTGGGTGTCAATGCAGTGTTGATAAAATAGGGGTGATGTGGTCTTATCTTCCGGCTCTAGTAAGGACTCTGGCTGCTGCATTCTGAACTAACTGGAGTAAGTTTACACTTACTGGAACATCCAGACTGCAAGGCATTACAATAATCCAACCTAGAGCTAACAAGTGCATGAACTAATATTTCTGCATCATGCAGTGACATTATATTTCTTATTTTAATAATATTTCTGAGATGAAAAAAGGCTATTCTAGTAATATTATCTACATGCGCTTCAAATGAAAGACTGGAGTCAACAATCACACCATTTGACCTGGTATTACCACCTAGAGAGGACAGTGGTGAGGGCAATAGGCATTATATTATCTGTAATGGCAGCGGTAAGAAAGAGTCCCAGTAATGTGCTTTTTTGTGGCTTATATTAGCTAAAGGTGCTCAATGATGACACAATGTGTACCAATAACTATAATGTTTAATTTTGAATTAAAATTAGATTTAGAATTTAGACCTGAGACTGCTCAGATCTTCTTTATTGGAGGATTCTCTTACAAACCCTATTCCACATAAAGTTGGCACACTTTCTACAAATGCAATAAAAACTAAAAATTCAATTTTTTAAAAATCACTTGAACCTTTATTTTAGTGACACATCAAGTACAAAGAAAACATTTTAATTGTTTTCAATGACAAATCTAATTGTTCTTGGTAAATATAAAAAAACAATAGAATGTGACAAAAAAAAAGTTGGGACAGAGGCAAAATAAAACTGAAGAGCTTATACAAGTAAAACTGTTCTGGAAGTTTCCACAATTAGCAGTTTAACTGGTAACAGGTGAGGACATCAAGCTTGAGTATAAAAGAAGCATCCACCAAAGGCTTAGTCTTTGCAAGCTGTTGTGGAGGCTTGTATTGGTACTTTGGAGAAACATATGCTGCTGTCAAGATGCTGTCTTCTCCCAGGAAAAGTCTGTTTCTGCAGGACAACGCCAGGCCTTATTCTGCATGAGTTACAACAGTGTGGCTTGACTGGGCTGCCTGCAGTCCAGATCTGTCTCCTATTGAAAATGTATTGAGCATCATGAAGAGGACAACAGTGACCATGGACTTGTACACAGCAAGAATGGGCAAAAATTCCACTTGCATGACTTGAAAAAATAAGTCTTAAAGAAAAAATAAATCTTAAAGAAAAAATAAATCTTCAATTCCCAAATGATTATAAAGTATAATTAAAAGAAAAGATGATGTGACTCAGTGGTAAATGTGCCTCTGTCCCAACTTTTTTTTGAGTGTTTTGCAGACACCAATTTTTTAATTTGTTTACATTTAACAAATAGAATTCAGTTCATCATTGAAATCTTTTTTGTCCTTTTGTCTGTTAAATAAAGTTCAAGTGAATTAATGTCAGTTTTTATTGCATTTTAAGAAAGTGGGGTTTGTACACTGTCTATAACAGTGGATTTTTGGCTGTTGGGTCTACATGTTCAGAAAGATCTGAACAGTGTTTCCAGGTTATTTAATCTAATTCAGTCTGCTGTTCGAGTTTAAAACTACATTTTCAACAATTTCATATTCTCTACTACACTGATGACAGCCCTTACTGACACATACTCCAAGAGCCTAGGTCCATGACCTTTTCTTTCCTAATTATTAGATTAGGTCACATTTAGGACCCCTGCAAACATCATACGTACCACAACAAATTCACCACCACACCACCAGAGGGCACTTTCCTCTGATTTAAAAATAAAAACTCTTCCTTGTTAGTGTTTATTATTTCCAGGTTTGGATAAAAGCATATAGACAATATCTATAAAAGCAAGCCTTGATGTTTTTAGCCGTTTGTATCCTGAGTGATCTATTTGGCCTTATTTTATTTAGCTTTCCTGCTTTGGACTGCCCTTTGTTCCTTACATCTCTGATTACCTGTATGCCTACACTTGCCTTTGACTGTAAACTATGTGTTTTGGATCTTTTTTTTGGATTGGGTTTCACTGTGTTTAATTTTCCTCATGCAATATGCAATTCCAAGAGGTGTCTGACCTCCCTGAATCAGGGATGGGTGCTAGAAAGAAACTTCCTTAAAACAAGGTAAGTAAGCAGCTGACTACACACTAATGCTTCACTAATGTGGAAAGTGGATGAAATGAAAACCATCTGTCACCAAGGTCTAAAGGACATGCTTCAAACTGAGTTAGCATGCTAAGACAAGTCTCTCACACACAATCGGTTCATCCAACTAGCCATCTGCACTGATATCACCATTCAAGCATGAAGACCTTATACTCTGCAGTACACCTTAACCAAACCTACTGCTAACATGAATGACACTGAGCCCATAGGCAATACTCATGTCAGTTTTCTAGCTCAGAGAAAAGAATGCCATTGACAGTTTGGACTGTGTTTGTATTGCAGAAATAAGGGATACATGCAACATGTAACATGCACACTGACATCTGAGAATCAATCATGAAAGCAGGTGAGCATGAATATTACACCTTTGATTGAATGTAAAAGAATACCTGCCTCTGTAATTTTTGTGGTGTTCATGTGAAAGGTACTTTCCAGCATACACTGACTCTGGAGCAGCTGGTAACTTTATGGAAGTAACAATGTCTAAAATATTGAATATTTCCCTTGTCTTTCTCACAGAACACTTAAATGGTAAGGCTCTAGATGCTACAGGGAAGGGGAAAATTTCACAAAAAAAAAATTCCCCTTTAAATGCACACAGACATATTACGTACTGAAACACTAATTTATGATCAAAATCCTATTGTTCTACGTTCACCCTTTCTGACCACACATGATGATTTCCCGAAAGGAAGATGAGCTAAAATCCTGGAGCCCATTAGGATAGGATTTTTGACCCAGTCATACAACACAGATAGAAAGCCCCAAGGTAAAACAGGAAGTGCAATTACTTGACCCATATCTTGACTTAGCTAATATGTTCAGCAAAGGAAAAGCTTTGAAGTTGCCACCACACCACACCTGCATTCTGCACCCGCTAGAGATCATGCCTATTATTTGTCTCATCCTGAAACAAGAGATGGAGGATTACATCTAAGAAGCTCTGGCACAAGGGTATATTTGACCATCCACCTTAACTACACTGACCAGATTCTTTGTGGGGGGAAAAAGATGGTGGCCTTATCAGTGGTTGAAATCTGTCACAGTCATGTTACCTTGAGCAGGGAAAACAAGCCAAGATTTTTCACATAGATGATTCACCACCATACACCTTCCTCTCAATTATTAACTCTTTCTTTTTAGTCTTTTCTTTTGGTCTTTTCTTTTTAGTCTTTTCCATTTCTTGTTTTTAATTGCATAAGAAGCACGTGGACAATATGTATAATGTGAAGCTATAACTGAGAACGTTCTGAATGTTATATCCTGACTTTTAGAAATCGAATTGAATTGAATCATGTCCAGACTGTAGGCTTTGGGGAACAGGAAGATGTGAGGGTCATCAACTTCTCTCAGTGGCTGGTAGCTAAAATAGGAAATCTAAATTAGTGATTGTTAATTCACCAAAATCTTTTAGAAAATAATTTTTGCAGCTTTGCAGTTCTGCCTCCACTGTTAGATTATTAACCCAACTGAGCTCCATAATATTCTCCAAACATTTTCTGTATGACTCTGCTGATGCTTGGACTCCTGTGATGTTTTTCCTTTTCAATGATGTTAGAAGCTGCTCTCTCAAGTCTGCTTGAACAGATTTAAATGCTTTCCTGTTTACCTGAATGACATTGTCTTATATTCAGAAGGACCACCAGGTCTATGATCTATGGTTTGCTACAGCTGTCTGTTTTTGTCAGAATGGTAGATTTTTATCCAATTCAGATTAATAACATATGAACCACATTTCCAGAAATGCAATAAAACTGACATTTTTTTTAAATTCCTTAAGCATTTATTTAACTGATACAAGAAGAAAAGAAAACATTTTCAGTGTTTTCACTGACCAACCTAAATGGATTTTGTAAATATAAAAAAGAATAGAATGTGACGCCTGCAACACACTCAAAAAAAAGTTGGGACATAGGAAAAACAAGACTGAAAAGGTTATACAACTAACACTGTTCTGGAAGATTCCACAATTAGCAGTTTAACTGGTAACAGGTCATCAAGATTATGATGAGAGTATGAAAGGATCATCCATCAAAGTGGATTAGTCTTTGCAAGCAAGGATGGGTCGTGTTTCACCACTTTGTGCCAAACGTCATGAGAGAATTGTCAGACAGTTCAAATATGTTTCTCAGTCCAAGATTGTAAAGAATTTAGGTTTTTTACCATCTACAGTTCATAATATCATGAAAAGTTTCAGGAAGTCCCAGGCAGAAACTGCTGCTAAATGTGCATGACCATTGAGCCTTCAGGTTTTGGTTTTTATTCCATTTTTAGAAAGTGCCCCAAATTTTCTGGGCTTTGTACTTGTTTAATGCAATGAGTGTAAGATTTTGCATTTTACCCTCTTTCACTGAAAGATTCTATTGTAAACTAATTATAGAAGACCCATTGGGTCTTAATGCTTCATTAAAGGCAACTGCACTTCTGTGGAGTAGCAGTTACAGTCAGAACTACAACGGGGTCTAAAAGTCTGAGACCACATTGAAAGTCTGGATTTTATTTTAATTAAAATTGGAAATAAACAGAATTTTAGAATTTTTAAATATTAAAAAAGAAAGTAGACATCAATGTTTTGCACTTTTTCTAAGTTGCTATTAAAATATAAGCACTTGATGTGTGATATTGACTGCTTTATAAAAGCTAATTTTTCTCTTTTTCTTATGTCTAATCTCTTCAAACAAGCATGTGTTCAGATGGATTTGGTATAAAATGGAACTTGTGGAGCCCATGCCAGCTCAAATGCTCAGTCATTGTCAATAATATAATAAGCACAGTTCTTGTCAATAATATAATTAGCAATTTAATTGGATGCGTCTCAGCGTGCATTGAGAGTGCCTGTAAAACAGAGACTAGATCCTTCAATGTCCGCACCTTGGGCCAAGTTTACTCTAAGCCTTGTCCACTTTATCCTTTATTCACTTTATCAAGATTTTATCTTGGAAACAGCGTATATGTAACCAGATATTCCTAAAGATATTATGATAGTGCTACATGTGACCTTTAGCAAGCAATATGTCCAGGGTCTTACTTTCTCTTGTGGCATTAATAAATGTGAAATCGTGAAAGGGACACACAATGGTTAAAATCATGATTAAGTTGTTCATTATTCACTCATTATCTAAGTGGCTTATTCTACTACTGGGTTGAGGGGGTTCTGCAGCCTATCCAGTGCTCATTGGGTGGAAGGCAGGGAAACACCCTGGACAGGTCACCAGTCCATCACAGGGCAGTCACACCTAGGGGCTATTAATGTCTTTTCATGACTGGAGCTCCTGGAGGAAAATAAATGCAGCCACAAGGAGAACATGCAAACTTCACAGATGGCTGGGAAATCAAACTCTTCTTGCTGTGAGGCAACAGTACTGTCACTGTCATTGTATATTTACTATTGAGTTGTCTCCTTTTCAACAGTTCTTCAGCCAAGGTTGGGGCAATCAAGGCCTATGAATGGCATTATCTTGTCAACTAGCTTGCCAGATTTGGATCACAATAGCTATGATTAAAGAAAATGTTGCCTGGTTTGCACAATTTATCATTCACAAAAAAATGCAAGCCGTTCCCTTTTCTTCTTCCTTCTTTTTTGGTGCTTCTGTTTACAAAGCCCCTTTCCAGAAAAGTTGGGACATGTTCTTAAAATGCAATAAAAACTGAAATCTGTACTTTGTTAGATCACTTGAAGGTTTATTTAACAGGCAAAAAAACCCTCTGAAACGTGAAACTGTGGTCTGACCACAGAACACATTTACACTGTCTTTTAGTCCATGACATCAGGCCCAGAACTCACCAGTGTTTCTGTGCAAAATTAATATATGGCTTCCTCTTTGCATAATACAGTTTCAGGTTGCATTTCTGGATGCAGTGGAGGAATGTGTTAAGTGATAATGATTTTCCAAAGTACTTCTGAGCCCATGTGGCTATGCCAAGATTTCCCCTGACACTTTTCATGATATTATGAATTGTAGATGGTAAAAGACCTAAATTCTTTGCAATCTTGCAATGAGAAACATTGTATTTGAACTGACTGATAATTCTCTCATGAACTTTGGCACAAGTAGTGAACCCTGACCCATCCTTGCTTGCAAAGACTAAGCCTTTGCTGGATTCTCCTTTTATATTCAATCTTGATGACCTCACCTGTTACCAGTTAAACTACTAATTGTGGAAACTTCCAGTGTTACTTGTATAACCTTTTCTAAGTGAATTAACAAATGACAGATTTTAGTTTTATTGCATTTATCCCAACCTTCCTGGAAATGGAGTTTAAAGTCTTCTTTTTCTCAAGTTAGGAGTTTCAGCTCATAGACACATTTGTACTGTGTTTGAATTATGTCTTTTTTCTTGTGTTACTGCTGCATAATTGCCCATAATCCTGAATGTCTGCCAGCAGGCCTTGTCACATAGGTGTGTCCAGCATTCCTCTTTAACAATAATTTAAGTACATACATACTGGTTGAATAAAGATGACAGCTACTGTGTTCTTTTATTTAAAGACCAAGGTTTTAAAAGTGCAAACATAAACAGACATGGAACCTTCCACAGATGCAAAAGAAGCGTCAGAACCTTGTACAAACATTGCCAGACAGGTTTTATTCCCCTGTGAAGCAGATGTGGCTATCTACCTTTCAACATTTTAACATGGTGGTCTAAGAAATCTCCCAACACAATGTTTTGCAGTATAAACAGGATAACCTTTGCAAATGGTCTTCAACACAGACATATTCAATACAAATATCAACACTGCGGTGGAAAGTTCAGATAAATGTTGTTGCATGTGTGGCTATTTATCCACAGCTTTAGTAACTCAGTTTCAATAGCTGTCTATTATTTTTTGATAGTTAAACAGAAGCCTTTTCAAGTGGTCTGGCCACATCCTCTCTCTCATTCTATGGAGAATGCTGCCAAATTGAAATCATTAAATATACTGTTATGTAGCCACCTTGTTCCTGTATTATAGGGGCACCAATGAAACTATTGTGAATGCTATAATTATTGGTGGTCATTATTCAGTGCACATAATGATTATGCACTGGGCATACATGCACCAAAATACCCATAAAACATAAATCAAACTTTTTGGGTGTCATTGTCAGGTTTGTGGTCTTCTACCGGTCATTGATATAAGTTATTGGAATGTTTAATTTCTTTCATTAAGATTCTAAATCGAATTATTCATTTATCCTGATAGAGACAGCATTGATTTAATTTCAGCCCTTTCTCTTTCTTATAATTTGTTTTTTATGAATGCTTTATCTGAAGCATCTTAGACATCCAAATGAAGAAACTAAGTTGGTAAAAGAAGGAGATTCAGACATTAGCAATTAACTGAGAAGTATTAGTGATTCGGTGCTCAGTTTTCGGTGTGGCAGGACCTGCCTGTGGGGTCTGGCTCTGCTGGCCTGTTTGGGAGACTAAACCTGTTATTATTTCAGCAGGAATGTCTATCCTTCTTTTCAGCACCTCTGCGAGTTTATTTTACAGGCAGTTGAAGTTCAACAGAGTGATACAGCAACCTGGTTTCACTTTTCATCACATCAACCTGTAAGGTACAAAAATATTCAGACCAAAATGTGTAATTTTTTTTACATATAGCTATGACAGTTTTGATTCTACTTCCTCTCTAGAATCATGAAAAATGATTCAAAATTCTAATTATTGTCTCTTAAAAGCAAAAAGCATAAAAAAGTAAAGCGTGTCTCCAGATGTTGACTACCCCAACTACCATGCCGGTATCTGGATACTGTAAATGAATTGAATTTTAACTTTAAAAAACTTCTGAAAATGTCATTCTGTCCCTCTCATTAGTGTGGACTGTGCTGATTCTGGCAGACTTGCCATGTGAACCCACTGATGGCTCTATAAATGGAACAGCAATAAAAAGTTTTACAGAACATATTATACCAGACATTCAAAGTTTAATTTGGCAACTGGACAGCTGTGTTAAAATCCAGCTGTGGACTCCTTTTTTTAAAGGACAGACATGCAAATCGCCATGTCCTGTTATCTACATATACCTGCTGCTAAATTAACATTTATAACACCAATAGTCTAAATATTTCATTATTTTTTAGTTATTTATTTATTTTTACCAACATACCAAAATAATGACTAATTTAGGGGAGCCTGTTGTGAGTCATGCTGTTTGTCTTTCACATACTTTTTGACATGTCTTTTATGGCAGATGTCAACTCAAATTACTATGGACTACAACATATTCAGTGTTATTATGACAGGCTTTAAAATTGTCACTTAGTAAGGGCAGGGTGCAGATTTAATAAATCCAAAACTAGGCATACTGCAAAGTGGTGTGGAATATAATTACCACATAAAGGCAAGTGTACTTGTTTGTTGAACCAGATACGTTTTATTTCAGTCCAGTCCATGGTCCTGTATTGTCTGTGTGTAGTTCTCCCTGTGTGGGGAAACCATTCTGGTAGTTGGACTGGCTACTCTAAATTGCTCAAGGTGTGGGTGAGTGTGAGCATGGTGCCCTGTGATTGACTGTCCTCCCATGCAGGGTGTAATCCTACCTCACACCCAGTGTTCCCAGGATAGGCTCTGGATCAACCACCACCCTGACCAGAGTAAAGCAGATACTAAAGATGTTTGAATGATGAACTATGAGTGTTAAAAAATAACAAATAAAAACAAATAAATGCATAAATATGCACTATATTGCCAAAAGTATTCACTCACCCATCCACATCATTGAATTCAGGTGTTCCAATCACTTCCATGGTCACAGGTGTATAAAATCAAGCACCTAATGATGCAGACGGCTTCTGCACACATTTGTGAAAGAATGGGAGCTCTCAGGAGATCAGTGAATTCCAGAGTGGTACCATGATAGGATGTCACCTGTGCAACAAGTCCAGTTGTGAAATTTCCTCACTACTAAATATTCCCCAGCCAACTGTCAGAGGTATTATAACAAAGTGAAAGTGATTGGGAATGACAGCAAATCAGCCATGAAGTGGTAGGCCATGTAAAATGACAGAGCGGGTCAGTGGATGCTGAGGCACATAGTGCACAGAGGTCACCAACTTTCT
>JAOVVG010000015.1:7601896-7614064 GCA_028566375.1 Leptodoras nelsoni
AAGACATGCAGGTAGGTGAATTGGTGATGGGAAAATTGGCCCTTAGTGTGTGAATGCGAGTGTGAATGTATGTGTGTGTATGAGCCCTACGATGGATTAGCGCCCTGTCTAGGGTTGATTCCTGCCCTTACGCACAGAGTTGCCGGCTGTCGCCTTACATCAAAAAGGTCCCAGGTCCAATCCCCAGGTGGAACGGTCTGTGTCCTGTCTGTGTGGAGTCTACTGTGTCTGTGTGGGTTTACTCCGGGTACTCCGGTTTCCTCCCACAAGTAGTATCTCTAAAGTGCCCCTATTGTGTGTGTGTGTGTGTGTGTATGAGTGCATGAGTGTGTGTGCCCTACGATGCATTGGCGCCCTGTCTAGGGTTGTTCCTGCCTTGCTCGTATGAGCATTTCAGGCATGTACTGTGACTACAAGAACAGTGTGCCTGTAAAAAGACTTTGGGTGAACGTGAACAGCATTGGCTGGCAAGAATCATTTTCACGTGATAGGTATGCAGCACTGCCTCAAGTAACATCAGAATTTAATGCCGGGGCCTCAACATACATCAGCATGAGGACTGTGCAATGTTCCCTCCAAGATCCCGTGGGGGACCTACCAAGTATTAACTATAGTTTTTCTGGTACTTCAGTATATATGGGTGATTTAATCTACAGAGTCTACAGGGAAGGTTGGCAAGCTGAATTTAGCAAAGTGGTATAATGAACAAAACCTAGCTTGTTCTGGTATTCTAACAGATTTAGTTATTGTTGAAAATTGAAGATATTACAATGCATATAAAGACTCCAATGCTATATTTTATTTGACAGATGCAAGCTGTTTTAATAGTAGTTAAATAGTCTTGTCATAAACTATGGTTAAAATACAATACAGTTGTACAATAGCAACAGTTAAAACTTTAAAGTTTAAAAGTAAAATTTCCCCAATGCAGATGACCCTGTGCCTCCTCTTCCTCTTCCAAAAGTTGTGGCCTCATGACTTTTTATAGTATTCTAACACATCATAGCTTAGTGTAGTGCAAAAGGGTAGTGAGGGCAACATGAAAACATTTTGAAATTCTTAAACATTGATACATTTCTGAAACAATTTATTTTTGTTTAATATTGATTGCTTTAATTTACTTAAAGTTCAAGCTTTGACTTTTAAGGTTTGTATAAAGACCAGCAGCGCACACATGTCTAAAGTACCACAAGATCCAAGTTATGTAAGTTATTATCCATTACTAAGTACTCTTTGCTTAGATGAAATCAATTGTCATGGACAAACTACAAAGGAAAAACTATAAAGCATTCAACTGTCCAGCTGCCAGGTTGCTTTAAGAAGAAAATTCTTCTGATCCGCTGATGATCAGTCCACTCCTGCAGCTATTCCTGCTGCCATTCTCTCCTGACACATGTGACTATGAGGGCAAGTGTCCTTGTATGGTGCATGCTGTTTCTTGCATAATTCCAAGTTTTCTCATCAAAGAAACATTGTTGGCAGTTTTGAAATACCTTAGGGCACATCCACATTTTAAAGCAACAAGGCAAAGTTCAAACACAGGACGAAATACACGGCACTCACGTTGCATTTTCTGATAGGCATGCTAGCTAAAATGCAGAGCATATGAAAGAAATATGAGCCTTGATGTTAATACTGGATTTATTCAGTTGTGTTGTATGTGAAATATTCATTTACATTTACGGCATTTGGCAGACACCCTTATCCAGAGTGACTTACATTTATCTCATGTATACAACTGAGCCACTGAGGGTTAAGGGCCTTGCTCAGGGGCCCAGCAGTGGCAGCTTGGTGGTGCTGGGGCTTGAACCCCCAACCTTCTAATCAGTAAACCAACACCTTAACTACTGAGCCACCCCTGCCCCAAATATTCATCATTCAAACTTAAACACGTCATTCAAATACGTCATTCAAACTTAAACACGTCATTCACATCAAGCCTAAAGGAGGACAGAATGTATTTGGGCCTTCTCAAAGCACCCAGGTGATATTTACTATAAACAAAGCCAACAAATATCATGCAAGTGTACTGCCTAGAGTAATGGACTCAGTGATTCACCTGGTAAATGCAACCAGTTTCCTGTGCCTTAGTCAATATGTGTAGAATGATTAATGACAAGCAGAAGAGTATGTCAAAGCAAACATTTCCCAGTCTGGCTTTCAGCCTACTTTGCAAACCTATAATCTCTTAATGGCTATGAATATACTAAACTTGTCAAAGGATAAGTAAACTGATTGTATTAAAAATAAAAAAGCCTTTGTTATGGGTCTTTATACACTGAAAATGTGCATGTTGAGTGTGACACTTGCAGCTGCGATGAAACCCTCAGGCAGAAACCAATTTTGAATGATTTTCAAAGCTAAATAAAAACCGGGTTGCAAATATGATTTACCAGCAGAGGAAGATAAACACAAGATTTCCTAATTTTTTGTGTAATTATTGTTTGTGGAACAGTGGGGATCAGTTAAAACTTAAATGAACATATTCAAGTGTGAGTCAGAGAACACATCTCACTGCTAATGTTACAAACAAAATCAACAAAAAACAATACAAAACGTCCTCCTTCATCCTCATTCTCTTACTGGAACCATTCTTTGGCATCTCCATCTTAATACATTTGTATATCTTGTTGTCATTTGAGCGCATCTGTACTCTTCCTGAGGCCTACATTTCCTCTGCTTATGCAACAGGATGACGAGCAGAAGAATCTGTGTGCCTTGTGATAATCAAGACATATTTGGAAACAATTTTGGAACAAAATATCCTGACAGTCCTTATATTCTGATTACGTGTATCACTGCTGATCACTCTGCATTAGATTATTATAAGCAGTGTGTTTTCTTCACAAGAGGGCAGGGTACATTTACCATACATCTGTGTAGGTTATTATTGACATCTTGGTGGTTTAAAACCTACCAAAGCCTACAAATGAAGAAACACTGGCTGTGGACCTAAAGACAAAATGACAAACATAAATACCATTGCTCTTTATCTAGTATAGTCACATACTGAGGGCATGTATACACTAATATGGTTACTTTATTTGTTTGTTTATGTCATTTTTGCTAAATTAAATCTCCAGATAAAGATTTAAAACATGTTTTAGATTTAAGTGTGGATGGAGGAAAATGGAGCCCTTCACCATTAATAGGTTTGTGTATAATATAAACCCTACATTCCTGTGTTCAAGATGAAGTATTCGCTGATGTACACCTAAAGCCTGTGTGCCTCATGCTGTTTCTAACCTTAGAAAAATGTAATCTTGTAACCTGACTTCATCTTCACTGGTGTGCATTAGAGCAAACTGCTAAAACATGGTCCATGGCAGTGGTGGAAGAAGTATCCTGCGTGAAAAATCCTACTTCATACATATTAGCACCAAAATATAGTTAATGTAATAAAGTTAAAGTTCTGACTGATATTACAGTATATATGGCATCATCAGTTAACACTGGTGGAGCTACTTTGAGCTACGTTCTATACAGTTTTATGTACAGTACAGGGAAACCAGATAAATCTGAGGGGTCGTAAGATGATTAATGGGATAGGAAAAAAGAAAAACAAAGCTCTGATACATAAATTTGTTTTCAGTTTTTGGACTTTTTCCTATAATCTTTGGTTTTTGGTGAGATATTGAATCCAACCCCCCCCCCCAAACAGTGTCTTTAACACTGTGTTGTATCTTACAGGCTTGTTGCATTATCCATTGTGGAAAATCTTAATCTTAAAAGTAACTAGAAACTGATTCATTCATTCATTCATTTTCTTGACCGCTTATTCCTGTTCAGGGTCACGGGGGAGCCGGTGCCTAGCCGGCAGCATAGGGTGCAAGGCAGGATCAACCCTAGACAGGGCACCAATCCATCGTAGGGCACACTCACACACACACACACATTCACACTCTAGGGCCACTTTAGAGACGCCAATCAACCTAACATGCATGTCTTTGGGGCCTTCTTGCTTTGAGGTGACAGTGCTACCCACCGAGCCACCGTGTCGCCATAACTAGAAACTAAAGCCGTCAAATAAATGCACTGGAGTAGAAAATAACTCTGGAAATTAGTGGAATAGAAGTATAAATTAGAAAGAAAAAACAAGCAGCTCAAAATTGTGTACCAGTACCTGAGTAAATGTACTTTCCACCACTGGTAAATGGTGTAAGCCTCCTTGTGCTGAATGTGCTTACTCCGTATAAGCTGTTTCACAGTGTTTTGCTGTGTTAAAAATGACACATGATGTTTTGTGCAAGTTTCCTGTAGAGTACATATAAGGAATTAGATGTGTTTATGATACGTGTGCTGTGAAAAAACAGGCACTTCACCTTAAAGGCAGCAGTTGTCTATATGGAACTACTAATGTTTTCTTTCAGTTTTGTAAAACATCTGCGAAACTGTAAGCCAAACTATAGGTCAAATCTGAAACTCAATCAACCTCCAGTTATTCGTGCTTTTAACTTTAAATGAACACTTTTGTTTGAATGTCAGCCTCCCACAACAAAGACATTCCATTGAGTGCAAGGTGAAGACACTTATAATGGTTTAGTTCCTGTTTAACAGCCCCAGCAAGAAGGCGAACAAATCTTTAATAATGTAACACCCAAAAGAAAATGGCATGGCTTATAGGTTGTCTGAATAACTTGTGCTTTGATATATGCCTCATTTCAAATGTTCTCATGGTAAAGTAATAAATTACAGTATAGGAAGTGCTAGTGAAAGGAGATATATACACAAAGGGTTCTCAGAGGTCTGGGAGGCCCAACTGTATCTGGTTTTATTACTCAGCAGCCTGCCAGGCCCTGTTTATGCCAAATGACCCTTTGCTGTACAGCCATAGCCACTGACTGCCTTTAACATTTCTGTCTTAGTGTATCACCGTCATCATTAGTTCAGCTCAGAAGCTGCACTCGGGACCTGGGTTTAGCATCATCCTCAGTCAGTTAAAAGAAGTTACATTCAAAGAGATCTTATGCTTGTCATTATGGTATTTTTTTTTTATACATTTGCCAGTTTTTAGTACAGGATGTGCAGCTGAATAACTCTGAGGTATTTAATACTGATTTGAAACAGTTTGAAACTGACCTTTTTTTTTTTTAGAAATGTTGCTAATGTGAAAGAGTAAAAGAGTTCAAATTAATTAATGAAAAATTAATGAGAACATGTCAGTAACACTGTCAGCCTCATGTTCATTTAAAGCTGAAATGAAGTCTTAACAACAGTGACAATATTTAATATAGGAAAAATCATACGAATAGTTCCAGCTAACAGGTATAGCAGTTGTTTTGGACACAGAACTTACATACATATAACTGACATATATTACAGTAAACTGAACATATTCTGCACAGTTGATGTTGCAGTGAGCAGGAGTTGGAAGGATACCATCACAAACATTTTTTAATAGATCCAAATCAGATTCATAGTCATACCAGAGGAAATGGAGAAAACAGACAAATAATCTACTACAGGAATTCAAGCAATCTAAGCAAAGACCAAAAAAGAAGACACTTCACAATAAGGTCCAGAAATTAGTAATATATTAATACTTTAATGTTTCCATAATGATGAATTAATACAGCCACTAAGAGCATCAGAAAGTAAGAAAGAGTGTAGATTAACTGCATGTGTCTAATGCAGTGATTCTCAATTATTTTCTGTTAAGCCCCCCTGAAGAAGAAGAAAACACTTTGAATTTGAAAATTCAAAATGGGGTCACATGTACATGTTGGAACAGGAAGGGGCCATCCCCAAAGTGTTCCCACAAAGTTGGGAGCATGAAATTGTCCAAAATCTCTTGGTATGCTGAAGCATTAAGAGTTCCTTTCACTGGAACTAAGGGGCTGAGCCCAACTCCACACCATAATTCCCCCTCCAAGAAACTTTACACTTGGCACAATGCAGCCAAGCAAGTACCATTCTCCTGGCAACCACTAAACCCAGACTCGTCCATCAGATTGCCAGATGGAGAAGCCTGATTCAGGTTACAATGTCTACAGTTAGATCTGCTTCATGAATGTACATACTAGGTAACATCTTGAATTCAGGTAGGCCAGTATTATTCTTGTAAGGTTTACATGATGTGTGCAACACCTGGATGTGCTGAAGCCATGTTCCCATACTTCCATGTGCCCATAGAGAAGTTGAGATACATAGACCTTCGAGGTTGTTGTCTACAGTAAACAGGTGTGGCATCCCCTCTAGCCAATGTCTCCATTCTTCCAGCACATCCTGATATGCTGTATCATAGTTCTTTTCTGTGAGGGCACCTCAGATAACCTATCTAGACAAAAAAAGGGAAAGGAAGAGTTTGAATGTTTGAGCAGGAGCTATAAGGCTGCAGATAACACAGTATATCAAAATGTCAATTTACGTGATTACCTGTTTGTCCAGCGTGTGACATAAAATCATTGAGGAGATTAGAATAACAAAGGGGCATTGACTAAGCCATACACCATTACTATGTACTCGTAATGCTGCCTAGTAGTGGAGAAAGCAGATTCCTCTTATCCTGATTAAATTAGAGGCATTTCTCATCTCTAATTTAAAACATTTTAAGTCTCTGACCCTACTCTAAGCTAATTGAATCTGAGGAAACACAGAATTTATCCTTTACAGTTAGGTATTGAGACTTCTGTAATTTGTGCATGGGCACAGACCCACTGCTTCCTTTTTCATAAATAAGAATCTGGCAGATGCACAAGTGGGTGGTCTGTTAAATAAGGCATTGTTAGAGGGCTTCCTCAATGTAATCATCCATAATCTAGGACGCCTTACAAATGAGAAGGTAAATTTAGTTGAGTGTGGAGTTGTGCCCATTAGTAAAGCAGTCATCAGGACAACGAAGGAGATTGGTAGCTTTGTTTTTTGCTACAAACTTCCATTTCTGCTGATATGGAGACAGAAGACATGAGACAGTATTCTTTCTGCAGTGGAAGGGCCAAGAGATTATGTATTTGTGTTCTGCTAGTCAGTAGTGTGCCTTTGCAGCCAGTTATGCCAGTTAAGGACCATGTTAGCAATGCTGAATTTGATTATTAATAGGAATATGTTCTCATGGTGTAAGGCACTTATTATCAGATGTAGGGTTCTGTGACACTGGTCATGGATCTTTCTCCAATGGGTCTGTCATCGACCATAACTGGGAAAGGGGATTGTATTAGATCATTAAGTTAATTTATTTCCATCAATATAACATTTTGGGTGATAACGGTAGGGAATTGTCACAGGCATGAATATTTGGGGTCTGTCAGAGAAGAATATCCATCTTGATAATGATAAGTCTATCCAGAATCAAATTCTCATTTCAAAAGCTAGCTTTCTCCATGGATTTTCCTAGAGGCACTACAGCCTTTCTTTACACTCACTTCTCTTCTCATGTGATCAAAGGAAGATAAAGGGAGAAAGAATACCTCCTCTTACTAATGTTCCCCAATCACTGTGGCCCACTCTAAGGCTCTACCTGTTAGTAGAACTGTGGTGGTTGTGGTGATTTAGTCATATTGCAGCAAGTGCCAATAAGCTGCTTGTTGAAATTGAGTGAGCACTGTAGTAGCTGCAAAATTTAGAGTCAGTTCCATCATCCTTTTTGGTTAGGGCAAGCCAGGCTTCAACATGAGAATCAGTGGAAGTTGTATACTTTGCAAAGTCTGTTTGTTTGCTGTGTTTTATCATTTTTGTCTTTTAAAGAACCTAAGCATTACACAACCTAAATTATTCACCCATATCCAAAACAAGAGTATAAAATGCACCAACTATTAAACAAACTGCCTAATATTGTGTAGGCTCCACTTTTGCCAGTAAAACAGCTCTGGCCTGTTGAGACATGAATGTCTGAAGGTGTGCTGTGGTATCTGGCACCAAGAAATTAGGAGCAGATCCTTTAAGTCCTGTCAATTGCGAGATGGGGCCTCTGTGGATCAGAATTGTTTGTTCAGCACATCCCACAAATGCACGATTGGACTGAGATCTGGGGAGTTTAGAAGCAAATCAACACCTTGAACTCTTTATGTTAATCAAAGCATTCCTGCAGAGTGGCAGGACACATTATCTAGCTGAAAGAGGCCACTGCCAGGGAATATTGTTCACATGAAGGGGAGTACTTGGTCTGCAACAAAGTTTAGGTAGGTGTTACATGTTAAAGTACCCAATGCTAGTACCCAAGGTTTCCCGGTAGAACATTGCCCAGGGCGTCACACTGCCAACTTTACTACTTCCCAAAGTGAAGCCTGGTGCAATTTCTTTGCCAGGTAGGTCACTCACAGACATCCGACCTTCCACATAATGTAAAAGAAAACATGTTTCATCAAACCAGGCCACATTTTTCCATTGCTCCCTGGTCCAGTCTGATGCTCATATGCCCAATGAGCTTTTGGTGTTGGACAGGGGTCAACATGGCCACTCTGACTGGTCTGTGGCTACTCAGTCCCATACAGAGCAAACTGTGATGCACTATGTGATGCACTAACACCGTTCTATTATAGCCAGCATGAATTTTTAGCAATTTGTGCTATAATAGCTCTTCTGTGGGATTGAATCAACATGCACCTCAAATGGTACTGTCACTAGTTGACCGGTTGTCCTGACTTGGACAACCTTTGGTAGGTACTAACCACTGCATATCAGGAACACCATGCAGGACCTTCCATTTTGGAGATGCTCTGACGCTGTTGTGTAGCCATGACATTTTGGCCCTTGTCAAAGTTGCTCAGATACTTATGCTTGTCAATTTTTCACATCAACTTTGACTGTTTACTTTCTGCCTAATATATCCCCAACCCTAAAAAGGTGCCATTATAATGTTATTCACTTTACTTTTCAGTGGTTTTAATGTTATGACTGATCAGTGTTTACTGCGTTAACCTGCCACAGAAACAGCATAAACCTAAACACAAAGGCCTAGCCAAACAATTTTCCTATTGTCAGTCAGTAAACTTTTACCTAATAACTATCCAAAGTATGCATAATTTATTACAAAATATTTATGTTTGGAGTATATTTTTACTTTAAAGTTTTGTTCATTTCTTTAGATTTACTCTATAGTTTGTTTAGGAAGATTTAGCTATAGATGTACCATGTGCTCCAATAAATCAGACAGATTGGCCCCTTAGTGCCAATCTAGGAAATCTAGTGCCATATATGCCATTTTCTGTGCTCTGTATTACTGATTTTCTTCATCACCAAACCATCACCAAAGTACCACAAGCAACATCATGAGTGGGGCTATTATTTATTTATAAAAAAAATAAATAAAAAAAAAATGTATAAATGCAATCTTATATATGCATTTTTTAATTGTCATGTCTCTAAAGAGTCCTCTTTTTTCTCTTGGCAGGTCTTACAGGTGAATCTAGTGATGTCCATCCTTCTGTACGTGATATTCCTCACGTACCTCTACTGTGTCTCTATTACTGCCATGAACAAGCAGCGGCCCACACAGGACCCCATCAACACACTCATTGTCAAGCTGCTGCAGGCTGACATAAGCCGCAGCCGACAGAGGCAGGATGAGGGAAACCAGGATACACCCATGCCCACTTCCCTCAGTGCACCTACAGATAGGCAATATCCCCAGCATATCAGCTCATCTGCCTATCAGTCTAAAAGGGCCATGGCTGATGAGCTGTTGAGGCAGCACAAGCGCTACAACTCACCACGAGTGTTACTGAGTGAGCGGCCACCACTTCAACCTCCACCACTATACCTCATAGATGACTTTGAGGGTGGTCGAGACACTCAGAGCACCAACAAAACACGCCAGAAGCGTTATGCCGAGCACAAGAGCTACCGTGGTGAGTACTCAGTCTGTGATAGCATGAGCAATTGGGTGACAGACAAGACCACTGCGGTGGACATCCATGGCCAAGAAGTCTCAGTGCTTACAGAGGTCGAGATAAAACGGTCGACTATGAAGCAATACTTTTACGAGACAACCTGCCAGAACAGCAAACCAATTAAGAGTGGTTGCCGAGGCATAGATGACAAGCACTGGAACTCACAGTGCAAAACCTCACAGACATACGTTCGTGCCCTCACTAAGTACAACAACATAATGAACTGGCGCTGGATACGGATAAACACCTCATGTGTTTGTGCACTGTCACGCAAACACCGGAGGACGTAAGATAAAGAAAACCCTGTATTGTGCAACTAGTCCACTGTCTGTGTACCCTGGGAGATTGTAAATATGATATAAATTATTTTTTAAGTTATATGAAATGCATGTAGTCTGTACATGTCTATATGATGTATAAATATATTTGTGTTATTTATTTAAGTTCAAAGTATCAAAGCATATTCTAAAAGAAAATGAGACATGGATGACCTAAATCATAATGCCACTAAGCTAAAAGAGCATTACGGGGTGAAACTATGTGCCTTGCTTAAACATCTTCACCAACAGTCAGAGGACATATCACTCATTTGGACCTAAATCCTGGGATCAGCTGCAATTGAAGTACAAACTTTAATGTAACTTTAGTTCAAAAAGCTTTTATGCTTAAGAAAGCATCAATTTACCGATCACATCCTTGTTACTCATCAACAGTATTGCTCCAGTCTATGCTACTGATATTGTGTTGTCAGTATGTCTGGGAAAAAGAAGTCATAGTACAGATGATCTTATTTACTTTGAAGAAACTTGCCACAGAGCGTATGAGATATATGTGTATCGCAAAATGCATGGAATAATTAAGAAATTATATATTTTTGTATAACTCATCTACTTGTGCACAGAATGCAATGCATACCGGTCATACAAACCAATGTACAGAAAAAAATAGTTACCAGCAAATATCAGAAACACTGTACCTGTGGAGAGTACCAGTACAGCACTGAACTAAAAAAAAAAGTCAAGTCCAGTATTTTTCATATATCTGGATGGTGTCTGTTTAAAAGATGGTTTCTGGAAAGTCTGAATATTTAACCTCATGAGAAACTATAACAGAGATTGATGTATTGCCTTTAATTACAATAATCCAATCATTGTACAACCTTCCCCACATCAAACTTGTTTTAGCCCATTAAGATTATATACAGTATCTTAAAACTGCGTATAGAATTTTGAAGGCTGGTAACAAGGTAGATGGTTATGATTTCATCCAGTAATAGAGTGCCGACTGAATAAAGCTCCTCAACAAACAGAGGAATAATGGGTAAACCAACCGCTTGCCTTTGCAAAGAACTCATAGTTCCCCCATGACTAAAATTGCTGAATAGAAGGTTGGGGGTTCAAGGCCCAGCACCACCAAGCTGCTACTGTTGGGCCCTTAACCCTCGGCTGTATAAATGAGATAAATGTAAGTCACTCTGGATAAGGGTGTCTGCCAAATGCCATAAATGGAAATAGCAGATAGAAATTTTACTCTTATGGAGGAGTAAAGCTGTACTAATATAGTGTACATACTGGGATTTAAGTAAGGCTTTGCCTTTCTTGGGATTATTTGAAGCATCATCACAGGGAAAACCTAAGATCTCTCCCTTTTTTGGTAGGTAATCCATTAAATGTGTGGAAGCTAGTCTCTTTATACTAATATGGTTTTGTTCTTAGTACCTTACCAACACAATTGAGGCAAATGTTATCATTTCCAACAGTTTTCTTTCTTATTTCCACTGTGCTATGCTTTTATATAGTATTTATATAAAAAAAATTACAAAATGGCTGCCTTTCATTTCGCAAGGACATCTGGTTACAAAAAGTTTCTCTTTGGAAGTGGGTATAATAATATGAAACTGGTCGCAATAGCTTCCATTACTTGTCAACCCTGTCCTAACCTATGACTGATCACACTATACCTCAAATAAGCACATACAGTCACAGCAGATGTCTAGTTAATGAACTGGTAAAAGCTTAAACCGGTGTGGGTCATGCTGTGGTTGTTATGACCAACAGGTTGTACACTGGGGAACCATTTAAGAGATAAGATAGCCTTTTATCTGACAATGGGAAATTTGTATTCTTACAGCAAGAGGTGAAAAAGAATATATAGATGTAGAAAATATAATATAAAAATATACCAGTGAGAAATACAGTACCAGAAAAAAGTTTTGACACACCTTTTGATTCAATGTTTTTATTTATTTTTTCATCATCCAGACTATGAAGGAACACATAAGGAATCATGTAGTAAACTTAAAAATGTTAAACAAACCAAAATATGTTTCAGATTTTAGATT
>JAOVVG010000015.1:7625325-7637911 GCA_028566375.1 Leptodoras nelsoni
GGTATCCAGGGTAATGTCAGCATACCAGGAAACGTTTTCCACCACCAGCATCACGTAGTGACCTGGCAACTATCCTGAGAGAAGAATGGCTTAAAATCCCTCTGACCACTGTGCAGGACTTGTATATGTCATTCCCAAGACGAATCGACGTTGTATTGGCCGCAAAAGGAGGAACTACACCATACTAATAAATTATTGTGGTCTAAAATGACAGGTGTTTCAGTTTCATTGTCTAACCCCTGTATATATGTCACTATGTTAGTGATTAGGAACACCCATGCATTCATGCAGTTATCTAATCATCCAATCATGTGGCAGCAGCACAATGCATAAACTCATGCAGGTACAGGTCAATAGCTTCAGGCAATGTTCACATCAAACACCAGAATTAGGAAAACATGATCTATGGGTTGTTACCACTTTAACTACTTGCCAGTGAACTCTTTAGAAACATACCTGACATTATACATTTGGAACTATCGATTATTATGGTGTTATACCAAACAGCCAATCAACTGGCCAAGGTCATCTAAAGGCTTCATTTATTCATTAATGAAACATTACTTGGTCTACCATGTTTATGCATAGCTGCGCAGTACACCTACACCCAGACAACACCTGTCATGACGTCTAAGTCTTTAGCCATCCAAATGACACAGACTGGAACTTTATTGAATTATTCAGTCATCAGACTGTCGTTAGAAGAGAGAAAAGATTATAATTACAGGGTGAAGCCTGTCTTTTCACCATATCACATTCTCAGAATTTGCAGAAAGATTATAGGTGTCATCAACAAAACATACTTGTGCAGAGGCCTGGGGCTTATAGCAGGAAGATGTGATTAATGGCAAAGGTATGATACAAACCTATTCTATGTCTTTGGCTACCCACAGTGCCCTCTTTCACTTAAACATACTTTCAATAAATGAGTTCCAATAATTATCCAATAATTATACTATACATAAGTATGCAGTTACAATAAGGTTAGACGGCACAGCTGGCTAGTACAAAAGTGAACAAATGAAATAAATGTAATTCATTTAATGCCTTCTTAGCTACCAAATCATGCAAAAATCATCTTTTATGTATGAGATCATTTCTTCACCATCAGCCTGGTTTGTTGAAATGTGAAACTGCTGTCTGACAGTCATAGAAAGGCACTCATGCAAGCTATGAAAACTGATTAATGAACAAAAAGATTCACACTGCATGAGGTGACATGAAATGAAGTTTGCTTAAATTCACAAACAATTTATGAAAGAGTAATATTGCAGCTTGTCCTACGATGGGCACCAGCTGCTAAAATTCTGCAGTCAGGAATACAATCAGGCAGGCACTGTCCATGCCCATAAAGAAAAGTAACGGTGCACTGCCAACATAGAAGCCCAGTGAGTCATTTGAGGAAAAGAGAGTGTAACAGCCAGATGTTGGTCTTCCTTTCCCAGCCTCCTACTATGCGCTAATCAGCCCCTGGCTTATGATGACCGATCTCAGGGGAGAATAATGGCTTTCACCAAAAAGCAGAAAACTGTACGATAGTCATAAACATGGAAGAAGTGTTAAGCTGCATACTTTAAATACTGGATCAAAAGAAGACTGCACATGCTCTATAAGAACTTCAAAGAGATTAGATAAATGTATAAACTTTAATATAGAATGGGATTTCAATTCCATATTTCCAGCGATATATGCTCTACATATGGTTGACATTATCTTGGCTCATGTGTCTGACTTCTCAGTGCGTAATCACTATTGACTGGCCTTTTCCAAGTGAGACATTGTAAGTAATACATACAACAGAAGTTGATTTAAAAGAAGAAAAAAAACAATAATCATAAATAATAAGTTGTAAAAGTAAAACAGCTTACTAGTTGACCCTAAGCAGAAACAAAAGTTTACCTGGTAAAACATACCTCAGAGACAGCCTTATCACCTAGTTTACTTATGAGAAAACAAACAATTCACTTTATGAAGAGTTCCATATTTAAAGAAAGAGATCTGTAACATGTTTGACACCCACCAAGATTTATGTATTGTTTTTTTTGTACAATACAATTTGTGCAATAACGTAGCTCATGTTCCTTATCCCTTATTGACAAACAGGTTTCATAGTTTCTAATAAACAAAGAGATGCAACATTATCTATATAAACAAATAAAGCCTACAGTGATGGTGTTACCTGAGAAAATGAAAGGGAATAATTATTTGCTGTGATACGCTACATTTCATAAAATTTGCAAAGCAGCTTGGGTTTGTGCAGTTTCACAAATCGTTCAATAAGCTTGTCGAAAAATGTCTTAGCTCAAGAACAGATGGGGGAAAATGTGTGAGAGGCTCCTTGGATGAGATTCCTGATCTCTCATTCCAGTGTCTGTGCTCTCAAACAGTTGCCCTGTGCATGGGATGAGGTCCTATGCCTAGCGGTCCTACAAAGCCTTGGCTTAGAGGCCAGGATGAGATTGCCTCTGTGGACTGTGTGGATACATCACAGCTTTAAAAGCAATCAAAACACACCGCTTGTGGACATATGCTCAGACATACAGTACAGAGATATATATAATGACCTCTCTTGCATTAGCTCCAGTGAGAACCACTGTAGGGAGGGTTCTAATTCACCTCAAGAACTCAGCAGAAAGCTTAGCCCTACCCTTTGTCCTCTGCTAGTCCCCCATTCTGAGTATGGGTACTCTGAAGATCTCATGGTCGACTAACCCCTCTTGCCGACCCCTCTTTGTCCCATTCACACTGCTGTCTGTGTGCCCCCATCATGATTGGGTGACATGGAGGCCTGGCGAGTAAACTGACTAAAGCTGGCAGCACGGGCGCGGGTACGGGGGCGAGAAGCAGTGGTGCTATCATCAGCCTGGGTGAGGTTGGGTAATGGAGCCTGGGGCTCATAGATTGGCTGTACCAGCTTCCTGGGCTCCTGCACCAGTAACTGGCCTGATTCTTTAGAGAAAAGGCTTTGGATGAGCTGAAGCTTCTCCTTTTCCTCCTTCATGAAGACATCTACAAGCAGGGTCTTCTCCCTCTTAATCTGCTCACTAATGTTCTTGGGCACATCCGGGATCACCCAGGCCACCATGAGGCCTAAGAACATTACTAGATTCTGGAACACACACACACACACACACACACAAGTGTACAAATCAAGACACAGACAGGGTCATGAGAAAGAAAGAAGGATGAAGTTGTTCATAATGAGGTGGGAGAGGAAACAATAGGTAGATTGCTTAAGAATGCAGACAAAGTATCTCTTAAGAGTATCACTATATGTGTTTTGTTACCTGGACAAGACATCATGGCATTATATTACAACTGCTTCCCACTGCCAATGTTATTCATTACACTCAGTGATTACTACCATACGTGGTTGAAAGGGTACTTTGAAAATGTATTCTGTTACTGCTTCCTGATGACCTAATTAAAATTGTACTAAGTAACATAATCTAACCTCAAACCAGCTGCCTTTTCCAATATCAATCCATTAATTTTGGATTATCTTCTATCTAAATCTACATTCAGAAATTCTCATTGTTATATAAATAATATGGCAATGTGGCTATCATAATAAAATGATCTTACCGAATCCTATTGTATTCTGTTACTGCTAAGCACTGAGAAAGATGTAGAAAGTGCATGCAGTTAAACCACCATATTATGTTAGGCGCCTAAAAAGTGAGTTAATTCTAGGTTTGGGGGTTTTTTTGGACCATATAAAAGAGAGCTTTTTTCAGAATTTCTCACACATGGTCAATTTAATTTCTTTTTTCAGAACTAAAGCATGCAAATGAATCACAGAGTTATGGCATTGTATTTGCATGCAGTGACGTTTGGGTAGTAAAACATGCTACATTTTATGTGTGGGGAAACCTGACTGCATAATAGCTAACAGTATGTTTTATTGCTTTTTGAAATGTGATACTGTAAATCATGGCAGCATAAACTAACACACAGTGCAATACCTGTGTATTATGGAGTGGCTGAGAAAAAAATCAGCTCCTGTATGAATGTGTATGGCCACCTTACCCCTACATCTCACCAGAGAATACTCGTCAGTCTGGCTGAGACAAGGTTTAAAAGGAATGGGGTGGAATGTAGCCGGCAATGTAAAACAGCATACCTGGAATAGTATTACAAATCCCAGTCGAGCTGCTAGGATTGACCAGTACTGTTTGGAGAACTGGTACGGGTTTGAAGACCAGGGTGGTTCCCTGTAATCCTTATACCTGTGGAAAATATTACGGTTAAAAGTGGGCTTAAAATACAGAGATATTTCATGGAACTGTCTTCCTCTGATGGATGTTTTGCTGCAGGGCCATAGAACAAGAGGACATGTGCCACAGCATTCTACAAATTCCGTTTCCAGGAAAGTTGGGAAATTTTCTTAAAATGCAATAAAAACTGAAATCTGTAATTTGTTGATTCATCTGTAGTTTTATTTAACAGATAAAAGCACAAAGATAACATTTCAATTATGAACTTAATTCTATTTGTTAAACATAAGCAAATGTAGAAATTGATTCCTGCAACACACTCAGTAAAAGTTGGGACAGGGGCATGTATACCCTGGGTCACATCACCTTATATTTTTTAATTATACTATTTAATCATTTGTGGATTTTTAATTGTTGTAGTTTTGCAAGTGGAATTTTTTGCCCATTCTTGCTGTGTACAAGACTTAAGCTGATCAACAATCTGTGGTTACTCTTGTCTGATTCTCCTCTTCATGATGCGCCATACATTTTCAATAGGAGACAGATCTGGACTGCAGATCTGGACTTCACGTATATGCAGATCACCCATGCCGTGGCACTGATGCACCCCCATTTAAACAATTAATAACAGTCAGGCTGGTCTTTCTACTCTTCTGACTAGAAAATGTTTCAGTCCTTCTCCAATAACTTTGGACCCAGAGAACTCACCAGTGTTTCTACTGAAAATTAATATATGACTTCCTCTTGGCATAATACAGTTTCAGGTTGCGTTTCTTGATGCAGCAGTGGACTGTGTTAAATGACAGTGATTTTCCAAAGTTCTCCCAAACCCATGTGTCTATGTCTATCAGAGTAGTTTGGCGGTTACTGAAACAATTCTGCCTGAGGGCTCGAGGGTCACACACATTCAGCAGTGGTTTCCACCCTTGGCCTTCACAGAAAGAGATTTCCCCTTACTCACTCTCTTTTCATGATATTATGAACTGTAGATAGTGAAAGACCTAAATTCTTGTGCTGAGAAATGTTGAACTGACTGACAAATCTCTCACGAAGAATGGCACAAAGTTGTGAACCATGACCCATCCTTGCTTGCAAAGGAGCCTTTCTCCTTTTATACTCAATCTTATGACCTCACCTCCAGTTAAACTGCTAATTGTGGAACAGTGTAACTTGTATAACATTTTCAGTCTTAATTTGCCTCTGTCCCAATTTTCCCTATCCTCTCTCCCTTTCCTGTCCCTATTTTCTTCAAATAAAGCTTGTGAATTGACAAATTACAGATTTCAGTTATTGTGTTTTTAGAAAGTGTCCCAACTTTTCTGGAAATGGGGTTTGTACATAAGACAATGTCACTTCACACACTTCACATCAGTCTAGGATTTCACTAGGCTTCAAACACCCAAGGAGGCAAGGTGGCTTTTCTCTTAGCACCATTTCTATCTTTAGAGTTGCTGCACGGTTTGTTTTTCTCCATAGGTTTCCTGATCAAGCCAACTGAAGAGGGTAGATAAACATTTCAAAAGCTTTCAGGTTTTCACTACTCGTAGTGAAATAGATATGGAACAAAGTGTTTATGTTTTATCAGCTAACGTTATCAGATTCCACTCTACTCAGAATGTTATTATAAGATCCCAGTGTACAGATATCGACAGCAAAGCAAAGGAATACCTTATAAAGTATTATTAGGTCTTCTGTTTGCATAGTATTAAATTAAATTGAATCTAAATTGAAACAGAAAATCTACTGAATTAATTTTTTTATTGGTTGCTATATGACCTTTAAGGTGGGAAAACCATCTGACCTGGTTTATCTTGGCTTCATTTACACCACAAAAACCTGCAAGTTTATCAGGTGCGTGTAGACTTTCCATATCCACTGTATGGATCAGATTACATTGGATTACATTAAGAAATCCTTCTACTGCACATTTTTCCAAATTTCTAGGCAGTGTCTCTAATTTATATTTAGACAGTACCCTTCTTACTATCTTTTGCTACTTTCCTCACTTACAGTATATCATCAAACTGCAATTATTTTATTACCTCTGCAATAAATATCTGATTGGACACTATTTTAGTACCAATTAAATGAGAGTTCATTAGGACTACTGTCAGTAGTGTGGCCATTATGGCCATTAGGCCCAACAGGTTGCTGGGATTTTAAACACCCCAAAGTAACTGCAGGGCTGACAGTAATCCAACAACGAAAGGTGTGCACACAGTTAGTAATTGTATACCTGCAAAGAGCACCTTTAAGCCTGATTATAAAAGGCTATTAAGTAGAACTTCCCAAATAAACAAGGTGATAGGAATACGCATGTAGACACTGTCAGAATTAGAGGATGTATGTGGAAATTTTAAATTCTGTTATCACCTTGTAATTATAGTCCTGTGTGAACTGTGCTTAAGGTATTCCTGTCTTGCTAGACCAGTTACAGAGACAGAGAGTGTGGTGACTTCAGAAAATGTACAATTATAATGCCACTCAAAGTGTTAAATGAAACAAGATTAAAAAAGAGGCCATTTTATGTTACTACGATTCTGGTGAAAAGTGTCTTAAATGATGCACTGCTCTAAATAGGGGCAGTGGTAGCTCAGTGGTTAAGATGTTGGACTACTGATCGGAAGGTCATGAGCTCAAATCCCAGCACCACCAAACTGCTACTGTTGGGCCCCTGAGTAAGGCCCTTAACCTTCAACTGCTCAGTTGTATAAATGAGATAAATATAAGTCACTTTGGATAAGGATGTCTGCCAAATGCCATGAATGTAAATTAAAATGATACTGCAGCTTATTCCAGTGGTACGAAAGGTCTGTAAGACCTGGCCTGAAGATGCATGCTGTCAATGTTTAGATATGCAGTTAAAGATTTAAAGCCCTAGAAATGCCAGTACGGCATCTAGCCCATTAAGACACAAGACGCCCCATGCTAAAAGCAGAATGTGAAGACGGAAGGGAGAAGTTATCTTCCCCCTTCCATTTTCATTAGATCAATCCATGGCTGAATAAAGTAGAGTGAGCTGGTCTGCTGAGCTGAATTAAGTGTTTAATATCATAGAGTTGTTAAAGTGTAGACTCACTGTGTGATGCTATTCTTTGAACATGGAAGTTTGAATTGCACAAAAACCTTCTTCAGCTTTGGTTAAACATGATGCTGTGTAGTGAAGAGGTGCAGGACACATTTATCATGTAAAATAAAACTATGGCATTAAACTATTCTGATTAATTTGAAATGTGTTGTAGATATGTCACTACTCATCCGAGGGGGTTATCATTTCTAAGTTATCAGCTCTCAGTTTTCAAGAATTGCTGAAATCCCTCTGGTGGGTGGAAAATTCCAGACTATAACACCAGTTAACTTAGATGTGCTACTGCAGCATATGGGATTTGTGTCAGAGATAAAACATTGCCAGAATGCTGGTCATTCCATCACTCTTGCAACTTTTAATCAAACTCCCAGTAAAAATCTTTATCTGAGTTTCCAGTTAAATTCCCACAGTACATATAGGTAGATATTAAAAAATATAGTTAAATAATATGAAAACAGCAATGGTGGGGGCTCACCGGCACACTGTGATTGTGGAGACATCAGGTGCTGTGCCTGGTCGAAAATCACTGACATTGAAGTAAGATAGCGTGTGGTTGATGAAGCCGTGCATGCTGCCAGTGTTACTGTACATGTACTGATAAACCAGTCGTGGGATGAAGTCTGATGTAAAGGAGATGACAAAGGCCTGGAAAAAAAGAGAATGTGTACAAGGGAATTTAAGGCATTCGTGTTTCAGGAGAAAAGGATGCAGAGTAAGAAGTCCTGAGTGAATCCTGGGGACAACCTACCAGCCAATTTCCTTAGAAAACCTGAAAAAAAAAATCCTTAAAAATATGATTTGATCTTATTTTTACTGCTGGTTCTATCTGTGTAATATATAAAATTATTTTAGTAAATAAAAACTTTAAATTTCCTTATTTTTAAGGCATTTTCATTTTACAAAATTTATTTAGGGCCTGGACCTTTGTACAGAATTGTACATAATGAGGTAGGGAATTTCATTTTGTCGGTCTGTCAAACAGAACTGTTCACATATAAGCTGCTGTTACAGCTAGTGTTGGCTCTCATAACTCAGGAGGAGACTTAAGTCAATTCTACTGCCCATTGTAGCCTGAACTTCATCTTGTTTTGTTTTTATAATTCTCATTCAAGACTAACACAATATTTCTATTGATATGTGAATGCTTTTTAGGCAGATTAATAGGGAATCACATATCTCCAAAGTGAACTCATTAACTACATTACAGATTAACTGCTGTATATAAGATTTTGTGTAAAACTAAATTTGAACACTATGGAAAACAAGAAGGCATACCACTTTGGAAATATATTTTCATATTTATGCAACCTATGGAATAGAGAAGATGTAAAAGCTTTCCGTAATAAGTTTGCATTGGAGCCCTCTGGTCCACCTTAGAGTGGCTGTAATCCCAGACTTCTTAGACAGTGGATTTATCTTATCCATGGGATACACTGAACCAGAGAGGGATGACAGAAGGAAAAAATCTGCTTTAACTCCATCATGTATAAATATATAAAGAAATGTCTTTCTTTGCTGTGACCTCTGAGTCTTTTGTCCTGTTGCCTGTTTTATAATTACAGGTCATTTGGGGGAAGAACAACATGAACAGTGTGTATAAAGTTTGAAGAAGCCTGTGCTTGCAGACTGCAACTGAGAAATGGACCCACTTACATTGATGAGAACTGAAAACTTGCCCAAGCCATTTAGTATATTGTACCAGATTCCTAAAACAAGAAATAAATACAGTCAAATTAAAAGAGGTTGTCAGGAATGTGCACAAACCTCAGTACATAAGATCTGTTTACTAGATGAAAAATAATACATAGATGTAGTATGTAGATGTGGTCTCATACCGATATCCTGTGCTCTCACGGCATCTGGTCTGCGTAGCTCAGTGACAAACTTCTTAGCATCCAGTCGTATCTCAATGACGTTGTTCAACAGAGCAAAAAGAGGAGCCAGAGGAAAAGAGGCCACAAAGAGGGAGACGAAACCAAACTGGATGACTGCAGGAACGAATAAACACACAAACAAATAAATGGTCTTGAGTTAATTATTATTGTGCATGTGCCTGAATGTTGTGCACTCAGTGACATGCTGAAGACTAATACACATGACCCAATTTTTTTTATTATTCACAATGTTACATTGTGTATACTTGGACTGATTAGATGTTTACAGGCAGTGGGTACCAGAATAATTTAAAATCCCTGACTTGTGTTGAAGCACAACTGATTTTCATCCTGGAATATCTTCAAGTTCTTTGTGAAAAACCTCAGGGACGGTAGTACATTTGTTGCTTGTGCAGTAGCTTGACTAATAAACACAGTAATTTTTTATGCTTTTTTTGTCCTAATTACAGTACCTCATGATCAGACATGTGAGGATATATCTTGGGTAGAGGTTTTGAAAGAACTAAGAAGTGCAGGGTGTGTTAATAAGCAAACAACTGGGAATTTATAGGCTCATAGTCGGGGGTGTGTCAGTCAGCGGTCTGCTGACAAAGCAGGAATTATCAATGCTAATGACAGAATTAACAGAAATGCCTGTAGGTTGTCTTGTTTAAATGTTCAAAAACATTTGAAAAAAATGCATGTCACATACTGTATGGTATTGTGAGA
The DNA here is from genome assembly GCA_028566375.1 of Leptodoras nelsoni. Classification (NCBI taxonomy): domain Eukaryota; kingdom Metazoa; phylum Chordata; class Actinopteri; order Siluriformes; family Doradidae; genus Leptodoras; species Leptodoras nelsoni. The sequence goes on from JAOVVG010000015.1 coordinate 7,635,234, forward strand.
AACATTCTGAAGCCTTATATATATTTCTGCAAAATTGTAAATTGATCTTAATCTTTGAATAAAATCTTACAAGCTTATACTCAATATGTAAGTAGTGAAACTTGCCTTTGGCAAGAACTTGCCTGTAATCCTGTATCATGCCCCTAATCTCATTTTAGAATGACACAATCTTAGGGAGCAGCGACTTCTTGTAAAGTCTAAGTATACACTGTGTACTAAGGCTCAAGTGCTTTCAATTCCTTGAGATCGTCAAGTTTTAAAATTTAGGCACACCCATTCAGTTCTGAATCTGAATACAGATACTGATACGAATACAGCCACAGTGGGCATGTATGACAAGTAATTCCAGCAATAATAGCAATAATAAATAGCAATACAAAAACAATATTTGCCATAAATTTCACCATCATGAGAAAAACAACATTTTCTAAGGCACACACAGATGTCCTGATGTACATCTTTTACATAATGCCTATAATGTTGAGACGGGCCAGGCCGTAGACATACACTAAATTATGCAAATCTCTGTTTAGACAGGATGTCTTTCAGAGGTTGTTTGCAGCAGATAAACATCTTCTCTGTGTATGGAATGCCTGACTTCCCAAGTGAACACCAAACGGCATGCACTGGGCACATCTGAGACTCAAAAGCTGACTCAGTGTCAAAAACTTAGCTTTAGTCTCAATGAAACTTCATAGTTATCTTCCCACTGATGAATACAAGCTGAGTTAATTGCAGGGTAATGAACAAACACATGCAGTATCCTGAGGCCAGAGGCCATGAGAAGGCCATTGATGACTGCTGATATTACTGGAGTTTGTATCCCTGCAATATTGTCATCATGCCTAACTGATCTGATGTAGTCACTGCTCAGTGAGTGATGTTTTCAGCCATAAGATGTTCCAAATCCAGCTCCCCATTTAGTTACAATGATTCCCCTATTAGGCACTATGCTATTTGGCATCTGGAAAGTGTAAAGAGGGACACTAGGCTTTTATGGACACTAGGCTTTTATGATGCTGAAACCTGCAACCCCATGTCCTGGGCTACATAGACAGCAGGCCCAATGATGCACCCAAGCAGACAAAATAGATTGCATAAAGCTAATTTACATAGCCCTGGCAGTGCAGATTCCAAGCTAGCACTAAGTATTCCTGTAATCTGGCCCAGATGACCTACTGCCAAAAGGTAAGGTGCCTGTTAGCTCACCTACTACAGATCAACAGCTACCTTACTGAAGGTTGTGAGCATTGGATTTAGCTGCTACTTTATAAATTCAGTTGAGCCATATCCACTGCCAAGTTATTATTTCATCTAGAGAGTAATCTGGACTGCTTTCAGCCCTTCAGTCGACATCAGATAGAACAATCAATGAAGCAGTCGAAAGAGTCGAAAGTTTTAGTATAGTCAGTGCTAGTAGGTAAGAATTATAGGAAACAGAGCCTGCTTTATCACAAACCAATTCTCAGGTGATTGCTTATAACACACTCAAATACTGGCCTGCACTTTTATTTTCACATGTCGATGGAAAAAGCGAAATGTTTAGCTATGCCTTGCAGGATAACTTTACATCAAGTTACTGTTTTTACCTTAATAAATAATAAATACAGATAAAGTTAAAATCTCTGTTTGTGATAGAACAAACACAGAGAGAGTGGAGGAGGTGAAGTGAGAGAAAGCAGGGTGGAGAGAGACACAGAGAGAGACAAAGACAGGGAGAGAGAAACAAAAACAAGCTGAGAGGTGCTCAAGACATTCATTCATTCATTTATCTTCAGTAACGTTTTTATCCTGGTCAGGGCCATGATGTATCCAAAGTCTATCTAGGAAAATGCTAGGTGTGAGTCAGGAATGCAATCAGACATAGTCAAGACAAAATAACTGAGACTCTTAAAGGGTACTTGCGAGTAGTCTGATAAGTCAGTCATTTTTACTGTATATAGAGAGTCACTGTTTTCTGTTTGCTTTGAGGCATTTAGTTTTAAGAAAGTGTAACTTATTCATGTGAATCAATTCACCCAGCCTACCATACCAACTGACATTACATACAGTATTTACTGATGTAAAGAGATACACTGTACAAACATACACAATATCACAAAAATATACACATAATAGTGACCAGGTTCACTTTCATTTAAACATATTAGTCATTTCCTAATTTTTGCCCGTAATGTTCATTGGCGGCTGAGCCATTTTTTTTTAATATCCTACTTTTCCCCATTCCTGTCTAACTCAGCCTGCTCCTGCAGAACATTTGACAAATTCTGTCTGCTCATACATTGTTTTATTATTTATTATATAATAATCCACAGAATCCCTGACCAGGACAAAGCAGTTAATAAAGACGAATAAAGGAAGGTGTTAAAGACATGCAGCAGTGCAGCATCCAATGTGATCCTGTGTTAATCAGTCTGACCTTTCTTTGGCCTGCAAGCTTCATACAATGACACATGGCTCTGTTATGCTGCTGGAGCATTTTGCTGCCATGGTTTTAAATGTCCACTTGGGTTCACATGTCAAATGGTAGGAAAGGGTCATTTCCAATCAATATAAAGTTGTCTGACTTATCAACTTAATCCTATGATGAAACATTTCCACGGGCGACACGGTGGCTCGGTGGGTAGCACTGTCACCTCACAGCAAGAAGGTCCCGGGTTCGATCCCCGGGTGGGGCG
>JAOVVG010000015.1:7650882-7663207 GCA_028566375.1 Leptodoras nelsoni
ATACACATGAAACACCATACACATGAAAGCTAGCTATCACCCACAGAACACCATACACAAGATGAAGCATGGTGAGCTATGTATATAATGTCTATGAGTGTGAATGTGTGTGTTTTTTGCTCTGTGTGTCTCTGTGTATATGTCTTTTTGTCTGTGTGTGGTCATAAATATGTCTCCCACAATATATTGGAGTTAATTTAAGATTTAATAATATTAATTTAATGGTATATACATACAAATTGGGCAAATGGTCTAAAGTTACAGCACATTCAATATGCCCCCTCCCCCTTCTTTCTGGGACCAAAGGTAAATGGACAAACTAACATAAACATACATAAAGTGGTCATTTCTAATATTTGGTTGCAAATCCACTTTAGTGTTTAGGACTCTTTCAAGAATTCACAAAACATTATCCATGCCTAACTGTTTCTCGCCAGGTGTAGTCTGAGGAAAAACACTCCTGCACTTTAGGTAGCTGCACTTGCCTTGTCAGGCAAAAATATCATAAAAAGGAAAAAAGAAAAGCCTTAACCTTTTATACATTCTAAAAGAGAAGACGCAGACCAATTAACATCTGTCCACAGGCAACATTTGGCCCTCGAGCCTGTCTTTGGACACCACAGAGAGAGAGGGAGTCATGAACAGCTCCAAATACCGATTTATTTCGGCTTAAAACCTGCAGGCAGCTGAAGATGTATAAAAATTGCACCATTCAACACAACTATGAACTCCTTGTGCAACCAGGCTACTGTACGTTTTTTTGTTAGAGGAGAAGCTTAGGCTACTGTAAGCTTCTCCTCTAAAACATTTCTATTTATTTTACACTTAAATCCCATCGCTTGCTATATCACATTAAAGGTGTAAATCTGTAGATCTGACATGATTTATCTTGGTTTCATCTTTTTTTACATCACAAAAACCTGCAACCTGCAATTCTGACAGGGTTGTGTTGATTTTAGATTCACTCTATGCTACCAGACATACTTATGAAATTAAAACAAGGTAGATAAATAAATGTGAAACTGTAGTCAGTGACAGAAGATCAACCAAATGCTTCTTATTTAAAAAAAAAAAAAAGCTTAATGGTCAAAACTGACCAGGCCTGACGAGAAATACGGTTGTCATGGAGAGACACAGAGAGCTGAGAAATTTCACACCTTTGAGATATAACAGGACAGGTACAAGACACGGTACATATGAGACAGAAGTGTTTCTGTCTGCATACTGAAAAAGTTATACAGCATATATATATCTGTTTGACTGGCAGCAGTCAAGCCTGTAATCATGTCACAGCTGTGCCATTCTATTCCACCCTTGACTGACATGGCTAATTTATCTAATGATTACTGTTGTCTTTCAAACACTCTGCGCAGAACTGCAACGAGAAAATTAGTAGGCAGACCAAATAGGAAAAATAAGTCCAGTATTTTGACTTTACTCTTATAACATGCAACGTGATCACAATACAAAGTCTCAGGATCAGTCACTAGCTACGAAATTAAAAAAGAAAACGCAATCTGGCAACGCCAATGTATATACGTCACTTTATACTGCTATGTTTCTATCTAATTAGTGGAAGCTGATGAGCCAAATCTGTACCATACAGAGGTAAAATTATTGTAGTTGGGTCAAACACTAGGAAAAGAAGGAACTCACTTTGCACACCATGGCTCATGGGTATCACACCTCTTTAAAAACGAGCTAATGGAGCTAATGCATTATGAACATGCGTTCTCGGATGGGACTCAGTACATACAGCACCTCAGACAGAGACTATCCTGTTATATGCGCGATAAATTCCTGTGAAACCTAACCCAGTGAGAAAGTCACCTCAACAGCTAGCACACACACATGTCTGAAAATGCATATTGTATAGTTAAGTATATTAATTGAACACCAATTTACAACTATGTTTGTTCCTTAGAAAGCTTCATTTTGAAAATACCCAAGACAAATCAGTGTCCAAACTCAAATTCAAAACCAATGCCATAAAGTGAACATGTCAGAGAGTTTAAATAGATATCTGTATCTGTAATAAATATTAAGTAGATATCTGAATATCTGTCTGCTTTTTCATACAGAAGGGCTATAGAATATAGGACTAAATAAGATTTATATGAGAATTATGCTGCTCAATGATCAAACCATAGTTATTTATTACAATTGCTCATCCATTAGAGGTAACATCTATAACTCAATACACCAATAAATAAACTATCAGTGGAAAAAATTATGTGGAATTTCTCTTCTAATGCATCAGTGTCATAATCAAGATGAACTGTGGGAACTTATAGGTTAAGATACAGCATGCCAGGTATTTTTTGTGAGGTGCAGGAGCTGGAACAACTGCATTGTCCATGCATTCCATTATCTTAACCGCTTATTCCTATTCAGGGTCACGGGAGACCCGGTGCCTAGCCGGCAACTTAGGACGTAACGCAGGAACAACCCTAGACAGGGTGGCAATCCATCATAGGGAATACACACTCTCACACACACACACACACACACACACACACACACACACACACACACACACACACACACACACTCATACACAAACACACACTCGGGGCACTTTAGAGATGCCAATTAGCCTAACATGGATGTCTTTGGACTGTGGGAGGAAACCGGAGTAAACCCACACGGACACTAGAAGGACATGCAGACTCCACGCGGAAAAGATCCAGCCCGCCCCACCCGGGGATCGAACCCAGGACCTTCTTGCTAACTGTGTTGTGGAAATGAAAATAAAAAAGCTTAGGATAAGAATATTATTGGTTTTGTTGTGTACAGAGTGCGGCTACACAGTGAACGTGGCCCCTCCGGCTTTTCTTATCCTCTTACATGCTTAGTGGAACATGAATAAGCATGATTGAATATGTCTTCTTGTAAATGTCATTGTCAAGTCAAGTCATTGTCAGATTTTCAGAGAAGAGCTAATGTGATCGTTGACTTTATAAAGTCATACTATCATGAAGAGTTGTGTTGATTCTTGACAAATATTGTAACATACAGTATAACAAATACAGAACACGTTGTTCAGACAAGAATAAGTAATGGTATTGTCCATTATGTGAGTATATCAGGCAGTAGAAATATGGTGTAATATAAACTGTAGATCAATATTTTTACATTACCTAGAGGTAAGCTATAACACAGTGAGGTTGCATTGCCAAATTCAACTATGCCAAAAGCTGCAGCCCTGCAGTCAAATCTATTTTTATTTTCGATCTACATGAATAAAGTGTAAAAACCAATCATACAGAAACAAAACTATTGAGCCAACTAGGTACCAAAAGTACTACAATACTTTCCAACAAAACAGCACATAAAAAAATGGCATTACTCTGGTCCCAGCTAAGTACTAATAGTACTAATATGCTTCCCCAGCCCCACCGAGACTTCAACTGAACTTAAAACGTTTGCAAAGGAACAAATGAACAAAACAAGCCCGCTTTAGCACACGTTCTAATGAGAGCAGATCCAGGACTGGGCAAAATCAGCTACTGACAGCAAACAGCACCAGAAAAGCAGATTCAGAGCCCAGTGACCAAGAAAGGAAGGACAAGATGCCAGAAGTATAAGAAAAGGTGGGCCTTGGTGCCCCACAGTAAGGAAACGTGTTAGAAAGAGAAAAGGCGATAGAGAGTGAGTTACAGAGAAGTGTGAAAGCAGATGCAGAAGCTCTAGAGCAGTGATCAGAGCAGTCATCTTCCTACAGAATTTTGTTTCAACCCTAATCAAAACACACAAGCACCTGATGATCAGTTACTTGATTGGCTGGATCAGATCTTTTGGATTAGGGTTGAGTTAAATTTTGTTGGAGAGGAGCAGGAATAGTCCTAATCACCGCTCTAGAGGAACTACAGTGGGCGAGAAACAAAGAGAAAGATCAGCATTTACCGGGTTCCCTGCAGCCATGGCAGACAGCAACCACTGTCTCCATTTGTCCTTGCCTGGATCGCTGCTCTCCTCCACACTTTTCTGAGGCTGGAACAGACAGAGCCCACGGATCACACACTAACAGGTTACAACACCAATAACACGAGCGGTTAGGAGCTCCAACCAGACACCGGCACTGCTCACGGACGGAGAAGCTGCGCTCTCACCTCCACTCCACTGCTTGCTCACCTTTCTCTACCTACCTGCACCTCACTGTCTCTCTCCCTCTCTCTACCTCTTTTCCCATCCTGTTCCTTCTGCCATGTCAGAACCTGGAGCAGCCTACCAGCTTTTCATGTTATGGTGCCAAATGACTGTAGCCAGAGCAGTGCATCATGGGCAGTGCATTTGATGGCAGCTTGCAGCATTTGGCACTAGCAATCTACCCCTAACTCCTCACTCTGATTGCTCCAGAGAAAAGAAAACATATACGCTGCAAGTGCTGTACTCCTCGGTGACAGGTCTGCACAGAGTAAAAGCAAGACATCTGTTTAATGCCAGTTATTATTTACAAAAAAACAACAACAAACTATTTGGCAGCACTCTTCAGTAAAGGTGTGATACAATGTTTTATGGATTTAGGTCCTGAAAAAAAAAACTACAAATAAAATTACAGTTTGTAGAGACAAACAAATGATACAGTGACAGTACAGATTTCAGAAGTATATAAGTAAACTACCTACCTCGCTTTTGTTCTTCTTTCTGTTTCTCCTCTTCCTCTGTCTCTTCTGAAGGAGTAAAGTTTCATATTTAGGCCTGGGATGCTCCTGCAGATGGGAAATCAAACAATAATAATGAATTAACATGGTGTATGTGATTCACTGGCTTCATTTGGGAGATATTCAAACAGGTCAAAATCCAAAGCAAACCAAATGCACACACCAAGCTTGGAGAACTTTGGGGAGGAGGGCTTGTAAAAAAAATAATTCAAACAAAAAAGTCAAACCTTTGCTCGTTCCTGATATAGGGAAGATTGCATTTTCAAGGTGGAAAGGGGAGTATTCAAATTAAATGATTACATTTGAATTATATTTACAACTAAATGAAACATTAGTTAATTAAAACAGTAAGCACTCTAGCCATTATTTCCAGGGTTTATTTGAGGGTAAGACACACACCTCTTCTTCGTCCATTCCTGTCATATTCCAGCTGTAGTTCAAACTGTTTTGCCTACGTTTCCAGTGCTCCAGAAACATTACCGCTTTATGCGAGACCAAGAGCAAGAGATATGAGAAGGGAGAAAAAGACAAAAGATGACATGACTAGTCAAACATATTATGTAATTCAAAAATGAGAGAATCATGCAATAATTACGTCAATCGTTTACCTATTCTATTATAATTGTCATGCCTGTCTTAGCTCAAGCACACATCATTGAATTGTAATAATATCTGCGGTGAGGTATCATCCCATTCACCTTGAATTCTAACTAAAAAAATGTTTACCATCAGTCTCACAAGCATGAGCAAACTTCAATAATAACAGCTGCGGATATTCATTGGTGCAAGATTGTACACAGAGACACAGGTGCATGACTGTCTACACAGACACACGCACACATATATTCCATCTGACCACCTCCCCAGCCCAGCCCAGTTAAGTGCCTGCATATATGAAACAATATGTACGGCCTGTTGCCACATTCAGCAATGCAAGACAATGGACTTTTACAAAAGCTGTATGAGAATGGCCGATGATGGAGCCTTGAGCCCACGCAGCCACTGACAGACACAGGTAACACTATACCCAGACTGTTAATCTCCCACACATACTGTACACACAAGTTTTTTTATCTCCATCTCCATAGAGACACACCAACAGATCTACTTAGTACCACAGCCTGTCACCTGAGTCTTACATTCATCACAGCAAGGGAATGCTAAAGCAGTGTGATGTTTGGCCTTACTTTAGAAGATAAATTTGAGAAGGAAGCATGGAAGAGCATAAAGCTAAGGTGAGGATGAAAAGAATGATGCCTACCCCAGAGGGACATGAAGATGGCAAAGAAGACGGTGGCTGGGTTGTCAAATAGATGGCTAGCACGGGCAGTGCCACAGGCTGTGCTCAGATGCCAATAATCGCAGACCCGATCACAAAGAGGGCACATGGTGAAGTTCTGTGTCTCATCACACATCTCAAGACTGAAACAAGAATTAGATAAAGAGTGTATCAGGCCAACAGAACATAGTGGCATTCTATACTGAGTCATTCTCATATGCAGTCAATTCAAAACAACTAATAATTACCTGACAATGTCTCATTAATATCAACATCTCAACAGATTACCATCTTCATAGACTCATATTGTATTCAGAATTGTGTTGAAATTTTCTCAAATATTCCTCAGAAATATGTCATCTCTAAAACACCAGTGATGTAAATAAATTTGCTTTATGCTTTGGTATGTATTCTTATACCAGCCTGGTACACTACAAGCTGGGGTTTAGATAAGCAGACCATGACTCTGAATACACTCCTGCCCTCCTCAGGACAGCCCATTCATCCTCACACCCACACACTGCAAGCCTACTGGCCACACATTATCTCATACCTAGGAACGTTGGTGTCGATGGTGAAACAGCCGTACAGGAACACGATGATGCCTACCACAGACGCCAAAGCCAACAGCTGAGTATAAGCACCAAGCCAGGCAAAGTACAGGCCTATCTTCTCCCCAAAGTATTTTCTGAGGGCAACAGTAAAAGTAAAAATAGCAAAGACCTCCAGAAACCATGGGCATTTAATAAGCACCAAGTAACAATAGCAAATTATGTATAATATATAGATATATATGTACCTGATAAGATCAACTGGCTGATATTTGTAAAATGCTCCATATCTTGCCCATTCATCATGTAACAGCTGAAACAATTAGAAGAACTCAGGATTCATGATTACAAATGGCGTTGTGAGTGATTAGTTTATACAGTAAAATTGCTAATCACCTGTCTTTCATTCTTCTGTTCTGCTTGCCTAGAGTCCTTGAAGTCTCCCTGCAGGCATACAATTATAAAAGCATTACAATAACACCACTCAGGGTACTAAAGGCAGAATATTACACTTCACTAAAAAAATCAGTAAATGGGTCAGATAAGCATGAAGACAATAAGAAATGTGTGGAGTCAACTTACATCATGCAGAGGGAAGGCAGAGTCATACACCCCTTTAGCTATTAATGTAGTGATGCCTGTAGGCAAGGAGAAAAATCATCATATATTACCAAGCACTACCTCAGGGATAACAATCTGACAGTCATGACAGGACTCCCTGCCCTGCTTTCTGTGAATGCAGCACATTAGCTTTCCAAAATGGAAGGAGGCTGACATATAGAACACAAGCTTTAATCAAAGTAATTAATCAGTCCTCAAAGGAACAACATGTACACTCGTGCTATTAGCCCTCAATTAAGAAGATGGCTCCCTTGCAACAAGCTAGAGGGACCACCACTCCCCCAATGGACCCTGCTTCACTTCTGAGCCTAATCCTAAGATTGCATGTCCCAGTTTGCACTGTAGATGAGACAGAGGAGAAGTGAGCAAGTAAGAGAGTAGGCTAGATATGACACCCTAAATCCAACCCCTTCGGTTAGCTAGCCTCAATTCCCCTGTAGCTGGTGGCGGTGTCCGTCTGCCAAGCAAAGCGATCCAGGAGAGCATATGGATTGCTCTCTAGCACCTGCTCCACCAGCACTGAGCCCACTGAAACTCTTATGTCACGCTTGGATTTCCTCAGGATTCCTCCAACATTATGCCATGGTTGGTTATGGCTTACTGTTTTACTAACCCATGGTTTGGCAGGTCCGTGTACAGGCAGTGCGTCTAAGGATTTCATACACCTGGGGGGGAGGGAGAGAGTAAGTGTGAGAGAGCAAGAAAGAGAAAGGGAGAGATAAACAAGGCAAAGTGTTCCTGAAAAGGCCACAGGGGAATTGTCTCCTAGTAATATGTGCACAGGGAACACAGTCACCTCAGACTTCTGGTAAATAACCACCTTATTCCAACAGCTCCACATAACAATCAGGACAGGTAAGTACAGCCATGCCATTAAAATAAGACAAGACAACCTTTTCCAGCCACAGGGAAAAAGAACTCACAATTCGACTCCTTGTGGCATTGTCGAAGAAGGTGTCCTTGCACTCGATGTTGTACCTGCAACATGACAAGGTATAATAAGGCTGAGGAAAACAGGTGTAGCCAAAGGAATGAGTCAGGGTTTATGTTTTTGACTTGCTCAGGTGCCTTAGGCACACAGAGAAATCTTAGTAAATACTGTTCTACCCATCAACTCAGCACCCCACTCCACCCCACCCCTCAGTTATCCTTAGAGGTTTCTCACAGATGGAGCTTGTCCCGGGAGAAGCTGTGAGAGAGGAACTTCGTGCGGCTCTGCTGCTGCAGGTGAGGGATGTTGGGTTGAAATGGCTGGTTCAACTTCCTCCACACTGTGCTCATAGTTGCTGACAGACCCTTTTCTTCTTTCAGTTCATAGCTCTGAGAGAGATGTGCAATAAGGAAAAAAATAAAGAAAAAGTAAGTATGTAAATACAGAAAAATGATACGGGTTAAACATTTTATCTACTGAAACAAGTCGTTGATAAACGTGTCCCTTTCGTAAAAGCACAAAATGAACAGAAATGACACACCTTTTTGGTGGGCACCTTGATCTTGAGAAACTCTGCCTCCCTGCTTAGCACCTGCCAAGGGGCATGTAGCCGGACAAATCCCTGCCCATAGACCTTGTGCTGAGGGAGAAATACACAGAGCTTAAGTCAGCTTAAGGTTGTATGTTTCAACAAACAGATAACAAATAATGAGATAACTTTCAAAACAGTCTAAACTTTAATATTGTTCAATTCACTGTAATAATGACCATCAACCATCATTTCCTGAAACTGGTAGGAAGTCAAAATGTTTCTCCATTGACCTATTCCTCTTTATGAACATTTTTGTATTTCTTTATTTCTATCCTATTTAATTTCATATCCCTATCTCTTTCTTAATGTAAACATGACACAGGACAATGACAAGCTATTCCCTTTAGCCCTGCCAGTGCACCCTTCTGTACCACCGGTCATGCTCCATTTCAAACGCCATTCTACGTATATTTAAGATCTTGAGCAACTTGTGTCCTCTGGTAAACATTATGCTAGTTGGTATAACCTGGGTCCCAGCTGTTGAGTTCATGTCTGCAGTGCTGGGCAGTGCTTTGGTTGGGTGCGCTCTGTTTCCCTGGAGGATTAATTAAGTTTTAAAAAATATTTTGAATGTAGGTCATAGTTATGAATGGAGGTAACAGGTCACTCTATCCAGCATATCGCTACTGTGATACAAAGAAACATGTATCTAATCTTCATCGACATGGAATTTAGTAAAACACTGTGTGTGTGTGTGTTGGGGGGGTTATGTAACAGGACCCCTAAGTGCCCTCCTCTCTAGAGATGATGGTAACTTTATCGGTATTGTGATACTCAGCTATGGCATCATGAGCAACAAATAAGCAGTTGTTCAGAGAGAAAGAAGAACAGGTGACCCTATCACTCCCATTTTTCCTGTCCCCTCTGCACACTCACACACACCACACAAAAGTGAGATAAAAATAACATGTGGATCTGAGAAGGTTAATTAGGATAAGATATTCCAATTAGTACTTCATCTCAGCAGGGTAAGGCAATTAGGTCGATTTTAGCCTGGGTTGAGGGGGAGCCTTCGTTACAGAAACCGGCTGTGGCTGACATTTAAGGGGCTTCCAAAGACTCAAAAGTGGAAGTGTCTCCGCATGATAGGGTGAATCCTGTCTTTGACATTTGGAATAATTAATCAGAAATAAATGGCAGCCAGTGAAAGAATATGAGCAAGACAAAAACCAACATGTGTCTCTGACTTATTCTAATGATAATGATGGTCATAGAAAAAGACCTATTAAAAAAAAGAACATTTTATCAGCAATCATAAAAATCTCTTGACACTCAGGTCAACTACAACTACAGTCACTACATGAGGTGAATATTTCACATGCTGCAACCTATTTACTGTATTTAGTAGTATTTATTTAATATTTAAAATGTATTGCCATCATTTATTCAGCTACACCAAAGGCCTTAGGTTACAAAAATGAGGCAAAACAAAGAGAGTAATATTTATATAATGCTTAACAAATTCACAAATATAATGTATCATTATACAGTGTTGTTAACTTATTTATTATCTCTTACTGGGCCACCGACCTTACCAGTGAAAATGTACATGGTCTTGTAGTCACCTCACTGTTACTTATTAGCCAACACACTCATACGCACTGATACCCTGATGCCTATTAGCCAACGAGATTTTCTCTTTTTTGAGCGAGGGAGAAAACCAGGCGTCAGAATGAACAGAATAACTAGTCCATATGGAAATCAGATTGGAAAACTTTACTCTACTTTTGTTATTCTAATCTATTTTAGTACTTCTCTGTGGTTGTCACTATGGTTACGGGCGTTACAGGCTCAAATGAGTGCTGAGTCTGACCATCTCCCAAATGGTGCCCTAAACCTTCCAGCCCCCGTCCAACTCTGCACTTTAGATAAAATGAAAATATCTCTTTCAAAAGTCTGTCAGGGTGCGTAAATAAAAAAAAGAAAAATGCAGATTGATTCACTGCACAGTTCCAAAAAAAAAAGCATTGCAACAATTTCAGTAACCCTCACTGGCAAATACAGCCATCAATCATAAACGCTGACTGTATTCATTTTTACCAGCAAGGAGCTTGAACTAACCCAGTTAGGTAAGTTTGACACATCTAACAAATTAGATACAATGTTAGCACTTCTAACACCTTGGTGCCTATATTTTGCAGTAGTTCCCCCCTGACAGTGTCTTATATTTTCACATGTACACAGTTTACCATGCTTATTTAGTCTTGTTACTCATAAATAGCCAATAGGAAAAGAAGACTGCACATTCTGCAGTAGTAAAGAGCTGGCCAAGAGTCGTCCATGATGACAATAAAAATAGACTTGCTCCTCAAATTAAATGTTAGAGCAACTATTTCATTTTCATCAAATTCAGCCAACAGTGAATCAAAACAGTATAAACACTGAGCATCCAGAATCAGAACCAGCATCCAGACCATCCAGAAACATCTCCTTTCCAGACATTAAGGGACACGCCCGAACCCCCTGATCTCTCACCATAATTTTGACTGTTTAGATAATCCAAGAAGTAACATCAATGAATTTCCCCATTGGGGATTAATAAAGTATCTATCTATCTGTCTATCAATGGTATAGAGTCATCATGAGTAGTACGCATGTCAGCATGATGCTCCATTTCCTGTTCCTACCTGGAATATCGTTAAGGCATTACACATAACATTTCTTCCACACTGCTGTAACATTGCTATTATCGGATTGCTCTAAAGTGTGAAGAGTTTAAAATTCTGCATTCTGATTGCCAGTTATCCAGGGGGTGTGAAAGTAAACGACACAGTCAGAGGATAGTAACCGTTCTTACAGAAAAAATAAGCACTATAAATAAGCAATTCCAGATTCAAATCAGATCATTCTGAGTTTTTAATGGCTGACCATTTAGGAGGACTAGGTTATGTAAATATTGAAAAAAGAGCACCTGATTGAGAAATGCCACAGTGTATGGATTAATCAATCATTCATATACTTGTAATTTTGTATAATGCTATACTCGTTAAAGTACTACACAAGCTGAACATGTTTTAAATAGAGATACTGGGATACTGGGATAATATTTCCTCACATAAATAATGTCTATAAATGTGCCGTGACTAGTGCCTTGAGGCCAACAATTTTACATGGCATTAGGTGAAAATGAAATGTATCCAGCTTTATACTCTATAACTGGATCATACAGCTTCAACAATTCCTATCTGAACACACCAGTAAGCAGCAAAGCAGGGATTTATCAGAAAAACCCATTGGAGGAAAGTTCACCGTGTTTCTGTTTTAATAATGTTTATTGCTTATCAATCATTGATTTTGTATTAAAGCAAAGTGAAATGTTAAAAAGGCTCTGCTTAATGCTTGGGAGACTTTAATTACCAGTTAGCAGTGAAAGATGTGCGGTGCGCTCTTTATTGACGTTCCATGCTTTAAAATCTTTTTGATTAAGGAGACTGGCAAGGTGACCTAAATCCAACAGTGCTGTAAAGGATTAAGCATGAAAGTGTCCAGCTGCTAAACATCATCATATTGACAGTCACGCTTTTGTTCTCAATTCGGAATTTCAGGATTATGAAATGGAAAATGTCTTCTTTCGTTGTTTACACAATGAAGCATGATGTGGGGTGTTCAGAAAATTACCTTACGGGTGTTTGTCTTTGAATATCGGGCCGCACAGTTAAACATACTTTAATCGTTAATTAATATTAT
>JAOVVG010000015.1:7700362-7713511 GCA_028566375.1 Leptodoras nelsoni
CCTTGAAGTGATGGTATGGCCCCCACAGAGCCCTGATCTCAACATCATCCAGTCTGTCTGGGATTACATGAAAAGGAATTTGAGGAAGCCTACATCCACAGAAGAGATGTGGTTAGTTCTCAAAGATGTTTGGAACAACCTACCAGCCAAGCTACTTCAAAAACTGTGTGCAAATATACCTAGAAGAATTGATGCTGTTTTAAAGGCAAAGGGTGCTCACACCAAATACTGATTTGACTTCTCGATAAACAATTAACACTTCCATTTTTGGAAGCATTCTTAGTTTACAGCATTTTTTCACAACTGCCTAAAACT
The DNA here is from genome assembly GCA_028566375.1 of Leptodoras nelsoni. Classification (NCBI taxonomy): domain Eukaryota; kingdom Metazoa; phylum Chordata; class Actinopteri; order Siluriformes; family Doradidae; genus Leptodoras; species Leptodoras nelsoni. Next base: position 7,700,678 of record JAOVVG010000015.1, read on the forward strand.
GTTTGCACAGTACTGTATATCACACTATTATTAAATATGCTCATTATACTGACTGGAAAACATAGAAAGAGCTGTACCACGCTGAAGTTCACAAGGCCTGTGGTTGATTAGTAATGTAGTACATGAATTTGTTCATCTATGAATTGAAAGTAAACATGAAGGAGCTGAACACGCTCAAGACTGTGGAGATGATGGTGGACTTCAGGAGACACCACTCTCCACTGCTACCCATCACTATAACTGACAGCCCTGTGAAGACTGTGGAGACCTTCAAGTTTCTGGGAACTATCATCTCTCAGGACCTGAAATGGGAGCTCAACATTAGCTCCATCCTCAAAAAGGCCCAACAGAGGATGTATTTTCTGCGCCAACTGAGGAATTATGGCCTACCACAGGAGCTGATGAGGCAGTTCTACTCTGCAATCATTGAACCTGTCTTGTGCTCTTCCATCACAATCTGGTTTGGAGCAGCTACAAAACAAGACTGCAGACAATCAGAGAACAATTTCTTATGTGTGTAAACATACTTGGTGAAATAAAGCTGATTCTGATTCTGATTAATTATGGTTTCTGTATGCTCTGGGACACTGGAGCTATAAGGCAGGATATTACCAAGTCCTTAAGAAAGTAGTGTTTAGGTTTGCGGCAGTCAGTCTTGCTGCACATTTCCTCTTTTAGTGAATGAAGACATTCATTCCACAGATTATAAAGATGCTTTTGCTTTGTTTAATGATAAACGCAGATCCTGTGCCAAAAACAATCTGAAGCTGATGATCACACCAAGCCTGCAAAGTTCTCTTCACTTTTATTCTCTGCCAGTAGATGGCATCAGTTCAATAATTACTGTCCCTCACTATACCGCACACTCCAGGTAACATAAGAAAAAACAGGGGATCTCTTGCATCATGCACGATTAGATTGAAGCATACAGATTAGACTATGCTATGCAAATCACAGCACAGAGCACTCTATTCATTCTCTCTTCATCTTTTTCTTTTTTCTGTCTATTTTTCATCATCATTCTAATGTTTCTGTTGTAGAGATGTTTCGTGTTGGATGGCTTAGATCTGGTAAGACCCAAGAGCTATATCAGGACAGGTGAAGAATTCAGTGTATAATCGTCTCTGCTGCAGCCAGTGTATAACAGAGGATATAAGCTATCTGAAAATAGGCCCTAAATCCCCTCAATGAAGAATCTGAGAAATGTGCCCTTCATCAGAAGAGCTGATATTCATTTATCTTCCTCTCACTTCTGTCACCGCTAAAGCTGAACGTCAGCTTGACTGCATGCTTATCAGTACCGCACAGGATCGGTAGCCGCAGGAGGGGAGAGGGGGGAAAAAGAAATGAACCAGAAAATAGGAAAGAGAGAGAAAGAGAAAGAGAGAGAGAAAAAGAGAGAGAAAAAGAGAGAGAGAATGCTTCTGACCTGGTATATATGATTAAGTTTGAAGTGCTTCAGCAGGAGGAGCAGCAGTGCAGAAATGGCTTTGACTATGATCTCCTTGTGTCTGTTCACATCAATGCCAAGCTTCATACTTTGGAGGACAGTGATGCTGTTTCCAGTACATGCAGAACATTATTAAACAGTGCCATTTTATTATTATAATTTTTTTTTTTTTTTAGAAAACATGCACTTTATCTCTGTATCTCATGTCAGTGTGTATATGTGTATGCACTTACGGCATCTCCTCAGGAAGAACATCAGCCAGGATGTTGATGGAGTCCGTCTTGGCTTTAGAAGTTGGAGCTGCAGCCAGAAGAAGCTTCAACAGGGCAATCTAATACATAACGTTGGAAACACATGAAGAATTCTCTGAGCCATGGCTAATATAAACGAACATAAATCCAGAATTGCTGTCCGATTAATCTGGTGTATCTGAGGAAGAACCATTTGCTGATGTACAGATTCAGAGAAAAACAGGCCCATCTTTGCTCAGAGAGAACGTCCTTGGATTTCCCACTACCTAATTCAAATAATTAATCAGAGCAAATACATAATATACCAAATGAGTAATAAAATACCAACAAGAAATATGCAAAAGACTGCAGTAGATCTGGCAACTTTTTGTGAAGACTAGCTCTGTAATGTTGAAATATGTTGAGACGTACTCCAAAATACACCAAAAGAATTCTTTTTTCATATCCAAAATGCCCAATGAGTCAATCAACACTCTAATATTAATTGACACTTACTAGAAGCCCTGCCCTTGCCCTCATTTCATGTTATGAATGTTTTGGCCAGCATGTGCAGTGCTTGGAGGATGCATTGATGCGGCAGTCTTGTTTTCTGCCAAGGTAAATGGAGAATGTTCACAGAAAATAGACTAAAATGGAACAAAGCTCTCAAAAACTGGGAAGTGGGCCTCATGGGCCAGATTTTTAGTGAGAAGTAAATCTACAGGGAGGTTATTCCTGGTCTGATTCTGTCCTGTTACTTTCTTTGTGATAGCTTATACTATATACAGAAACAGGATGTAAAATTCGAGTTGTTCATTGAACACAATGCTGTGAGCTGTGATTCTGGGGCATAAGCATACCATACCTAAAGATACAGATTCGGCATATAGTCATTCTAAGTATAATCATGTGCTTTACAGTCAAATACGATTAAAAATATATATTTTTTATTTAAATAGCACATACTCTTAACCAAGATGGAGAAAATCCTTTTTAATCTCTTCCTCAATCTGCTGGTCAACTGTTACCGCTATGGCAGTTTTTTTGGTTTGCTATATCAGTCAAATGTCCTGTGAGTAGCTTGAGTGATAAACAATGATTTAAACCCTCATAATCAGTCTGCATCTTCTTGTCCCATGACGAGACACTTTGGGCTGACAGTCCACAATTTCTTAAGATGCATCTATTTCTTACACACGTGTTTTAGATTAATCCATCTAGCTCAATTAAGCTGTATAAAAAATCCAATGAACAGCCCTGTAGTGTAATCCATATTACCACAGAGTAAAATGGATTACGGAGAGGAAACACTCACCACATACTGAGAAAGGCTCGGAAGCATTCCCACATATAAGCTTTCTGCAGGTGTCTCATCCACTTCCTCCTCCCCCTAGCCAATCAGAGCATTAGGTGAGTCAGACTGATAACCCTAGCAGCTACATGCATTTATGTATAACACTGCTTTATGACAATTCACCATGGTCATGGGGCACTGCTGCAGTTCGTCTTCTCGTTTGATCTGCACTTCAGCGATGGAGACGTACTTGTGCTGTTGTAAAGGGTAAAAGATAGTGAGGAAGGGTGTATTACCATGGTGACAGAGGAGCTTATTCACAAATAACAGACATAACATAAAGACATATCGCTGGACTGCATCTGGTCAAACACTGAGCTCTGGGCTATGAGTTTTCACTCCACCAATGATTATTGTGTCACTCACAGACAAGAATCTAGTACTGGTTACATTTTAGTAGTCTCCCAAGAAGCCAAAAGCAGCTCCTGAGATTTGCCACCCCACAAACGTCAGTGATATCATTATTCTTTATTAAGACATGAATGGATGGATAAGGTATCTCTATAGTTGAAAGAAAATGGTTGTGCAGGGCTGGGAATGACACCTCCTATATCGAGTCTGAGTCAAGACCAAGACCTTAAAAGGTTGAGTCTTAGTCAAGACCAAGGCTTTGGGATTTTGGGGCTGTCTTTGGAGGAGGTGAGACAAATAAAGTCAATTTTCACCTACATTGCCAACATTATATATCAAATACACAGAACCAGTCAATACAATGTCAATTAACTGATTAATCTTAGTTTTTTATTAATGTTTACAATTATTTTAAGATGAAAAATGGAAAAAATGGAGAAAAATCAGTCACTGTGGTGGGTCTCTGTGGTCCAGACCATGCTGCTCTAATCCTAGATTGATTCAAGATCGAGTGGAATTGCTTTCAGTTCCAATATGAGACAGAGTAAGTGAAAAGGGTCTCTAGAGACCACTACTGGATGCACAAACAGTTCATAACAGGGCTCATTCTTGGGCTGTATGGTCAAAACAGTTGCACATAACAGGCTTTAACTGAATTTTCATATAGAACTCAAATTCTGTTTTGTTTCTATTATTTCACTAAACGTGTCCTAATCCATCATCAGTTTACACAGAGATTGGTATTAGTTAGAGTAGGATTTCGGTTATTGCTATATTACTATAATTAAAAATAAGTATTTCAGAAGTGTGTTTCCCACTAAGTAATTGAATACACTAATTAGTAAACTAATGAACTAATTTCCCATTGTCTAGTGTGTGTGTTTGCATGGTGTCTGACATTGACTGTTTACGGGATAGGCTCGTCATGCACCTGAGCTAGACCATTCCTACTTGAACCCAAGAGTAACGTTGTTTGGTACAATGTCATCTCTAATCATTTAACTCAAAGCTGCCTTAGTGAAGACCTGTGTAACGGATGTGCAACAAACTCTTATGGCCAGTACCAAACAAATGGAAATTAAAAGGATAAATAAAACAGCATATCTGAGGGATTTTACAAATTAAGTTAAACTCAAGTTAAACTGATATAACTGTATAATAAAGATAAACTGCAAGTTATATTATATTGCATAGAACTATGTATATAATCAAATATTTCAGTTATGCTTTAGGAAAACGCCTGTTCAAACATGTCTTACCTGTTTAAGTGTCTTCACACTCTCATGAATGGGCCTGGGCAACCCAACCAGGGTCTCTGTATCACTGCAAAAGTAAGGAAAACCAGCATTTATGCAGCACATCTCACTCGATTACCTGATGTCATCATCATTAACGCTGTTATTGTCAGGTTATTGCCTCATTAAGGCAGGAGTTAAGCTGCCCGAACAAAGCTGTAAGCTCAGACTCACCTTCCCAGCGTGAAGCCGATAAACTTGTTCCTGCTAGTCTCTAGAAAATGCTCTATGTCCTTCTCTCTGTGGAGGGGAAAAGAGAAGAGGATAGTACCTAAACAATGAAATAACTGAAATTATCATCTCATTACAATGGCAAGACGTGTTTCAGGCAGAAAGTGAATAGCCATTTCTCAAAGTTGATGAGTTGGAAGCAGGAAAAATGGGCAAGTGTAAGGAGCTGAGCAACTTTTGACAAGGGCCTAACTGTTGAGGCTAGATGACTGGGTCTGAGCATCTCCAAAAGGCAGGACTTGTGTGGTGTTCCTGGTATGCAGTACCTACCAAAATTGATGGAAGGATGGACAACTGGTGAACGAACTACAGGGTCATGGGCACCCAAGTCTCTTTGTTGTGATGAGTGAAGACTTGCCTGCGAGATCCAATCCCACAGAAGCGGTACTGCAGTGTACATTGCTGAAAACGTTAATACTGGTTAGGAAAGAAAGGTGTCAGAACACACAGTGCATCACAGCTTGCTGTGTATTGGGCCCGTGCTGACCCCTGTCCTCTGCCAAAGGCACCTACAATGGGCTTGAGAGCATCAGAACTGGACCAAGGAACAATGGAAAAAGGTGGCCTGGTCTTATGAATCCTGTTGTCTTTTATATCACATGGACGGCCAGGTGTGTGTGCATTTCTTAACTGGGGAAGAGATGGAACCAGGATTCACTATGGGTAGAAAGCAAGCTAGTGGAGACAGTGTGATGCTCTGGGCAATGTTCTGCTGGGAAATCCTGGGTCCTGGCATTCCTGTGGATTTTACTTTGACATGCACCACCTACCTAAACATTGCTTCAGCACAAATACACAGCTTTAAGGACACCTCCATTAGGTTTTCATCTATCAACAGGATAATTTGCCCTGCCACACTGCAAAAATTGTTCAGGAATGGTTTGAGGAACATGACTAAGAATCGTCTCCAAACACCCCAGATCCACCCCAGCTCTACAAATAAGTCTGATCCATGGAGGCCTCATCTCACCACTTACAGGACTTAAAGGATTTGCTGCTAATGTCTTTGCGCCAGATACCACAGCGGTGGTTTTACAATGAAATTTTGTTGTTGTTGTTTTTAACTGGAAAATAAAACAAAATCAGCTCCTGCCTTTTTCTTTCTATAAACCAGACCTACCATTAAGAACGTGGGTGTCACTGGTTGTTTACAGACATATCTCATTATTATGCTAGACACTTAAAGCCTCATCAATTGCCTATCCTTGTCTCTCTTTCTCTCGCTCTCTCTCTTTCTCTCGCTCTCTCTCTCGCTCTCTCTCTCGCTCTCTCTCTCGCTCTCTCTCTCGCTCTCTCTCTCGCTCTCCATCATTTGCTCGCATTAAGCAAGCAGTAGAGTTCACTAAAGTACATTTCATGGTTGAGCATTTTTTGTAAACCAAGCTTTTTGGTAGGACCAGGACTGCATTAGCCAGCCATATTAGCTTTAAATCCCTCCTCTCTTTCTGTGTGCATGTCTTTTGCTCTCTCTGACTCTCTCTTATGTTCTGTGCCCACATATTCATGCATTATTCATGTCCCAGGTGCAGACTTCAGTAAGGTTGCCTCTTTCCAGAGCTGGCACAGTGACAGGGTAAAATCTGCCTTCAGCAGAGAGAATATATTAATATGAATTTGTACCAACATTCAGAGCCGTTTCATCTACTATCTCATGTTCTCTTTAACATTATTTATAAAACACCGAGAAGTTGGTTAATAAAAAAAGGCAAAACCATTAGTAATGAGATAAGTGCACAAATCAGTGGAAGAAACGCATGGAAGTGGAGATCGAGCCTCACCGGACTTTAGGCGCCCATGGTAGCCCTTTAGGGAAGGACACTCTCTCAGTAGGAGGTCGCAGTGGGGGCGGAGGAGGAGGGGGCTGGATGATGACATCACGGTCGAGGGGGTCAACCTCACCCTCTATTCCACTGTCTACGTCCTCAGCGTCATCTTCCTCGTCCCGAGCATCGTCGTTTTTAAAGGGGTCCCGCTCATTGTAGGTGTCCAGGCTGTCCTGCTTGACCAGAGGCTGCAGCACAGGAAGGATGTGTGTTGACCACCTTCATAAAAGGTCTATATACACCCTGATGCTAAGTCTCTCTGTGAAGCAAATCACGCAGCACTGAGGTTTTGTATAATGTTGATCAAATATTACATATTACGTAATAATTACATTTTGTTTTTACTGGAAAAATAGCTTAGAATTATAGCAACAATTATTATACACCTCCAGTCAAATGGTGAAAACCCTGACAGTTTCCTTGGGTTTTTACAAAAAAGGTCCATTTCACCAAAGACTTTATATTTATGGAACTAGCAGGCATTCAAGCTCCTAATGGGAATTAATTAAAGACATCTGGACAGTGAAACAATTACATTCACTGTTTTTTATTTAACAACTGTGAGACCAAAGTGTTGTGCCAACTGTTTTCCAATAAAATAAAAAGTCACTATGTTGAGTAGTGCATCAATTCAAAGAAATTTTAGAGTAGAGCTGCTGTACCTCCAAATTGAGAGGATGCCCTCTGCTTGGGGCAGTGTCAATAACTACTAGAAAAATTAAATTTCACAGCTGCTTGGGGAACACCTGGGGATCCCTCAGGAAGAGATAGGTCTGTGGCTGGGGATAGAGAAGTCTAGGCTGAACATTGAGCCTTCTCAATGGATGAATAAAATATCACCTATTTCTTTTTCAGGTACATTACTTCACAAATAAGTATGAACCCATTGTTGACCATTATCTTAACCACTTATTCCTGTTCGGGGTCACAAGAGAGCCGGTGCCTAGCCAGCAGACTCCACACAGGAAGGACCCAGACCGCCCCACCCAGGGATCGAACCCATTGTTTATAGCTTAACTAAAAAGGTCAATAAGGGTTGTTCAGAAAACGTTGACTGGCAGTGTACATGAAGTTGTGGCATGACAACATTGTGAGAGACTAACATCAGGGTGATATTTACAGCCACTCTCCCTGCTGATCTCTACCACAATTTCTCACAGATGACCTTCATTATCTCTTGAAACTCCTCAGGTTAGTCCATCTCATAGACTTACCAATCCACTGAGCTCCAGGAGGAATATGAACCCTTGTTGTGGCCCAGCACACTTCCTCAAGAATTCCACACTATTTTTGTGCATTCCAGTGGTGCATGTCTCATTCAGCAAAGGCACAAACAAATCAACAAGTTCCTTATCGCTAATGCTGTTCAAATGGATGGATGCCAAAGTCCAGAGCAAGCATCAGGCATGGGTTGCATTAGTGGAACAGGTAGGTGTGTGTGTGTGTGTGTGTGTGAGTGTGTGTGAGTGTGTGTTTCCTTCTGATGTGATACAAGAGTGTGTGTGTGGTGGTCAGGTGGCTGTAGTGCTATGGCTATGAATCAGCTATGACCGGCTGCTGCCTATGAAGAAAGCCATTCTACTAGCTAGTTTGCTAGTGGGCGTGTATATATATGACTTTAGGCCTAAAACAAGGTGAAGGTGGAGAGACATGAAAGTGAAGAACAGAACAGAGACAGAGACAGAAAGAGAGATAATGTCTGGCACATTTACTACACACTTCAGCCAGCCTTATTAAGACCTCTCACCACTGAAGGCCTTCATTTATACTCAAAAGAGCAAACTGCAGTGAATGAGGGAGGACAGAGGAGAAGTGCAACAGCCCAAGACAGAGAGAATGCACACAAAAGGGGATCTGGGTAAAGACCTGCTTCTTGGCAAAGGGACTGTCTCCTTCCAAGCTATCAACAAAGGCACTCTGTAGGAACACAAGGAAGAAACGGCGATGAGCAATAAGAGAAAGCCAGAGAGAGACAGACAGAGAGAGGGTGAGAAGAAGAAGGACAGAAAGAGACAGCAGGGTTGAAAGGTTAGAGAAGATGAGATCTAACAGGAATAAGGTCCTCTCGTGTACGTTGTGTACGAGGCAGATAGGTCGGTGAGTATGTTACTAGATTTCACTCATATTGTGGCACTGCACTGCAGTGCTACTGCAATGTGTAAATGACAAGTCAGTTAGTGCTGCAGTGAGGGAAAAAAAGCAATGTGTGTGAGTGTCTGTGTGTACAATAAGCATAAGGCTTATTCTGGTATGATATATAAACTACAGCACACATGCAGGAAATATGCAAGCTGAAGAAACCCTTTTTTAGGATTGCTTCTGTAACTGCTAAACAGTAAATATATTTTTAAATCTGCATTATCTTGTAACATTAGTCTTTGTTATTCATGAGCCACATAGTGTTCATGTTAATGTCAGCATTCTGTAGGCTGCAGTTTACACAGATCAAATTTCAAGACTTTACAAGACTGCGTCAAACCAAAATGACTCGGCTACATGTGTCACAAAGTACAACAATTAGTCTTACTGTATCCTAAAAAATCTAGAAATATGCAGTACATGGACAGATTTGTTTACGGTGAATCCTCAGGCATACGCTTGTGTTGTGTGTGTATTACATTGATTTTCAGGATAGAAGGTAGAGGTAGAAAATGTATTGATGGAGATGTGCACATATGCAAATACCTTCAGAGTGAGTGTGTGTGTGTGTGTGTGTGTGTGTGTGTGTGTGTTATACCCTGCGACTCCTGCGTCCTCTTTTCTGCTGTTGCTGCTGTTCAATGAGCTCCATGGCAGTAGCTGGTGGTGAGGCTGCTCTCATGCTCCGGACCACCTTAATACTGTCCTCAGGGAGCGGCGACAGACCCAGCTTCTCTCTCCCTTTAACCTTCATCTCCTGCAGCTCCTCGAAACCACCCAAAGTGAACTAAAATACACACACACACACACACACACACACACACACACACACACACATACACACACAATTCAATGGAAAAAACTGTATAAATAAAGGCACACGATGACGGCACGACTGTATGTGATGTTTCTGTTGTAGTAGATTACCTTATTTTTTGTAGTAGATTTATAAACAACCTTTCTCTATATCATATTGTTACATTCATATAATAAAGCCTTATATCATTTTCTTAGTTAACTAAAGGATTATTAAGTTTGATTAACCGTGACTTGAACTGATGATGAATAGTTCATTAAATAGGCTAATTAAGTACTTAAAGTCATCATAGTTGTTCAAGTATAAATTAGAGCCACATAATTAATTCAGTATTAATTTAATATTTTTGGAGCCCATAACAGGAACAGCTTCACTTCCAGTGGCTCAGTGCAGCGATATTTTTATAAAGATAAGTAAATAGATGACACAAGAAATTGTGTAAATGGCACAAATAACTGGAATGTGTTGCCCGTTTATGCCCTTTAACGGTCTTCCGCTGTTGTAACCTGTCTGTTTGATGGGCTGGGGTGCTTTCTGAGATGCAAGCACGGTTGTACATGAATGAGGCTGAAACATTCTGCTCATTCTCCTCTCATGTCTCTCATCAGCAAGGCATTTCTTCCCACAGGATGATTATTTTGCACCATTCTGTGCAAACTCTAGATTCAATTCAATCCAATTTTATTGTCAGATACTGTTGTGGGTAAAAATGCCAGCAGATCAGTAGTTATGAAATATTCAAATCAGCCATCTGGCACCAACAATCATGACACGGTCAGTGAGATAATATTTTGTTTTCCCCAATTCTGATGTTTGATGTGAAATTAACTGAAGCTCCTCCCTTGTATGTGCATGATGTTATGCACTGTGACATCCTGCACAATGTGACTGATTAGATAACGGAATTCATCTACAGGTATACACATGTTCCTTTTTCGACGTTCAAATCAGATAAATATGATGTGATATATGCTATATTGATATACATTGGAGTTTACATGGCACAAACACTGCATTATTGTACTGCATTATCAGTGAATGTACCCATCACATAGGAGACTTGCTGTGTCCCTTTCTTTGATCTTCTTTCACAACTCAGGATGTCTTACACTACTACATAATTTGATTATGTAACCTTACTGCACTGTTTTGTATCTTCCTTTTTATTTATATCTCTGTAATTATGTTAGGTGTTTATTACTGACTCTCTCACTACATCTTGGGTTTGTTGCTTGTGGGCTGTTGTAACCTGAATTTCCCTCTCAGATTAATAAATAAGTAAGTAAGTATGTCAGTCGGTCAGACAGGCAGTCATTATGTGTTTATTTCTGATCACAAAAATAGCATCAAGGACCTCCTGAACATGCCTGCACTAATATAGAGCTCCATGTTCAGTCAAACAGTTTGAACAACTCCATTATATAAAAGGTACAAATCATATGGTATTATCAGTAATAGTACAATAGAATTCTAGGATATTCTAGAACATTCTAGACTATAATATGCAAGAATAGAATAGAAAAGAATAGAATACTGTGTGTGTGTGTGTGTGTGTGTGTGTGTGTGTGTGTGTGTGTGTGTGTTGGAATCTGACCAGTACAGTCTTCCACAGCAGCAGCAGCACTTTCTTCATTGGGAAGTGGGGGGCGCTCATGCTGCAGAACTTGGTTACCATGGTGAAGAGGAGAAGGGCGAAGGGCTCCCCATTGTAGAGTGGTGAACCTATGATTGGGAAGACAGGTTAATCATGGATTACAAGGTCAACTTTACACACACACACACACACACACACCCCGTCACCCATACACACTCACCCAGCTCGGTTCTGAAGGACTCTCGAGCCTTCCGCCACTCCGGCATGTCATCTCCTGTTTCCACCCGGATGGTCTCCACCATTAGATACATGATGCTCAGTAGAACCCTGCCCAACATATTTAGCTTTTCATAGATATGTAGAATAGAACAGGATAGTGTGGGTGAGATTGATGTGTGTCAGCGTACGAGTATGAAGATGAGACCCTTCCATTAGAATTCACCCTGTGTCTTAGCTGTCTAATTAACATGGCAAGAAGCAGCAGGTCTCTAATTCTAGCCCTTTTTGCCTAGAGGGATTTCATACCGAGCGTCTAATCAACTGGAGGAGTGATGTCGTTGGGACAAGAAGTGCAAGAAGAGGACAGCACTCAGAGATGGACTGACAGGTGAGGCTGGATTTAGCAAGCAATAATCTGAGCAGTGTATCTTCTGCACCCACAGGGCTCGGCCTAATAGAGTGGGGAGAGGAGAATTGAAGGCTGGATGAGGTGGTGATTGAGTGTGTGTTCATGTGTATCTGATCATGTGTGTGTGCGTGTGTGTTTAGGAGAAGATTGGGAGAAAGGTTTGTATCATTGCTGAAATCATTTTTAGAATGCTTCTCACCTGAGTTCAGTGCTGTCTGCCAGGGATATGGCAGGTTTCCTGACAGCGCTGCTACATGCCTGGTTATTACTGTTTGAGAGAAACACACACACACACAAACAAAAACCAAATATAGATTCAAACTGCCACCAGACATTTCACTTCTTCAATTCTTACAAAATACCTAGGTCAAAGAAAATATCAGCATCATCTTTATTTGTACAGCGCCTTTTATTCACACAGGGACACTTAATAAAGAAGAAAATGAGACTATCCCCTAAATATTATTCATACATACAGACAAAACATTTACATAAAAACTCTCTTAAAAAATGATGGTGCAGACTATAATGCAGAACATTACAACATTTCCATATATCAGCTCATCCCAGCATGTATTTCTCTTAAACCACAGCAAATTGGCAGTGATTCTATTTTTTAAATTAAATAAATAAGGATATGTCATGCTTCTTCTTCAGATTATAATTACATTTCATTTTGGGGAATGTCTCGAAAACAAAACATTTAATATATTTATACAACAAATATTTATACAACAGTATTTTTCTTGTGGTAATAAAAAAATCATGCAAGTTGATGCCAGCAAGGCCTAAAGAGCTGCCTCTGCTACTCATTGTGTTGCTCACTTACAGGGGTTGGACAAAATAACTGAAACACCTGTCATTTTAGTGTGGGAGGTTTCATGGCTAAATTGGACCAGCCTGGTGGCCAAGCTTCATTAAT
>JAOVVG010000015.1:7732232-7748534 GCA_028566375.1 Leptodoras nelsoni
ACACACACACACACACACACATATACATAGACGCGCGCGCGCTCTCCGCGTCCTGATCGTGCTGATTCCTGATCCACTCACTCCGCTGTGTGTGTGTGCTGCTGAATGTGTTTATAAGCTGTAAAACAGACAGGTACCTCCATGTCGTCCGACTGCTGCATGGCTCGTGTGTGTCTGTGCCTGTGTCTGTGTCTGTGTGTGCCTCTGCTCTCCGTGTCCTCCGCTCGCGGACCGTCACATTGACCGCGACGCTGCCGGGTTGCCAACTTCAGAATTCCGCGACGCTCTGATTGGATGTCGAGGCGGCAAGGGGGCGGGGTTTACGCACACTGTATACAGACGACGCTTTTCTGAAGAACTGATCAGCTCTTAGTTTGTGCTGTGAGACCTCCATTAACCCGAACAGCACATAGAAAAAGATTGCAAGAAGCACTTTATGCACATTAATGCACCGTTTTCACCATCTCTTGATCTTTAATCTCTTGATCGTCATTGTGTGACGTAAAAAAACACCCTAAATAACTGCTAGGACACTTGTATCCTCCAATCTGCTGCCAGTTATGTTCATACGTTTTTAATCTGCCGTTAAATCAGTTGATTGCCAAAAAAAGTGAAAGAAGATTTCCAAGTAAACCAGAGGGAACACTGGTACAGGTGGCCCAGTGCATTAACCTTTCATTAGGTCAGCTTTATTTACATCAGAGTACTGATTCAGGACCTAAGTCTGGCTTTGGTCCTGTATCCACAGAGTGCAGGACACTTTCCAGTCTTTAACACATGCACTGCTATTGAACAGCAGGCAAACACCTTCTAATACTAGTGCAAGATCTATTGTCTGTCTAGAGAATGAATAACAGAGGATTGTGCCGTTCAAAGAGAAACAATATAGTGTTTTGGTTATTTCACAGAGAATGGTGGTCTTTGTCATATGCCCTCAATTAGGACTGCCTTGCATAATAACCTGATCAGAGCCTTATTTATTTATTTATTTATTTGTTTTTATTAAACATGCCTGTTTCTCATCAAGGGATCCACTGAGCCCTGACCTGGCTCCAGCTTTCCAGTTTGTCCCTCCATGATGTCAGCTCTTAAAAGTAAATAACTGATTAATTTGTTAAAGAAGGTTGCATCATTCTGTAGTACACTCACAGTTTCACCCTAATACAGGACTTAGGATCAGAAATAGATCAGATTAGTTTAATTAAAGTATTAGTGTCTGAGGCTAGGGTTCTCTTCTAGAAAAGACCACGGTGCATTCTTCAGATGATCTGAGAGATCTTTCTCCTAGTGGAGGACTTTAAGTATCTAGGTACCTTATTCATGCGAGATGGAAAATGAAATTGTGACGCTGATAAACGGATTGGGCCAAATGGATCAGCAGTAGTTATAATCACTGGACCGGTCTTTGGTGAAGCAGCGGCTCAATTCGGATGAAGCTCTCTGATTCCTGGTAACTAAAAAATAGGTGGTGGAATGAGCTTTCTCTTCAGGGTTGATGAGCTTAGACACTGGGACAGGGTGAGGAGTTTGAGAGAATCCAAGAGAACCATGGAACAGAGTCAAATTGAGAGGAGGTGCTTAGGGCACTTTACAACAATTGCACCTGGATGGCTCTTATATGATATCAGAGCTATATCAGGTAAAGACCACTTGATGGAGACCCTGGAGCAGTCCTGCTGGAGAGAGTGTATGTCATAGCTGTCTTGGAAACAACTGGGGATGCCCCAGGAGGTGCTGGAATCTGTGGCTGGTGATGGGTAAGTCTGGACTGACCTTCTCAGCTTCCTGCCACCGTGACCTCCATGAGGAAAAGTGGAGGGGAAATAAATGAAGGAGTTCATTTTCTTGATCCCAGTGTTTCACTGTGTTGGAGCAATTCTTGAATTTGGGTCAGCTCGATTCATATTAAAGGCTAAGGGTTGCTTAGTGTTTGTGTCTTTTCTTAAGACGTTTGTATGAAATAGAACAGGATTGAAGCATGTTAGCATCATTTGACCAAATCATATCAATGAACAGATACAGAAAAGTCACATGTAGCTTTTAGGTTTTCATATTTTTTCCATCTTTTCAAAGTATACATTATATTTTTCACCTTTTGCACACATGGTCAGATTATCTAATGTCATATGTGCAATTTCAGGGCATAATATGGTGAAATGCCTCCTCACATATCTTCAATGTGATCATTATTACTCAGATAAACTTGTCATAACGTGTAACATGCCATTTTCCATAAGGGTTCCACAAGATCAGACTAGATTTTCATGTGTGCACTTTAAATGTTAGGAAGGAAACTGATAAGAAGAAGGGAGAAGTAGAAAAAACCCCAAAAAAAACAGATGTGTTCAATCCATCTGAATATACCTATACACATCTCTACTATAGCAGACTGAGACAGTCTTCTGAGAGCACCTGAATACTGAAACACATTATTCATTGATTTTTATATTGAAATGACACATCACCATGTTTTACAGTTCCTCTGCAATCTAATGAAGGTTACTATCTTCAGCTTGCATCATTTATATTTTGACTCATGTCTTAGTGTTTTAGCACTTCCTGTAAATCCTCATGTACAGTTTTAGCTCTCTGATCTTTCTCCAGTCTTCCAGCCAGAGCCCTAAAGAGATCTTTAAACCATTAATTAAGTGAAATGAAATTGAAAGGAACTCATTAACCATCCAAAGTAACTTTCTCACCCTGTCTCATTTCTGCTAATTCGGTAAAAAAGAAAAAAGAAATTGGTCTTGCAGAACTATCTGATTTTTGTGAAGGTCTGCATTGATGTCTGGGATTATGTCTGTATTGCTGAAATACTTTTTAAAGGCAAACTGAAAAAAAAAACCCAAATCAGCTAAATGCTGAGTGTGGTTTCTTTCAGATAAAACTGCCATTTCCTGTGCAAACATCCTGTTTGCGGGTTTTGGGCATGCGTATGGTCAGATGCATCATTATCTACTATGATAAAGTTAACTGTAAAACATGGTGATACACTATATGGCCAAAAGTATTCACTCACCCATCCAAATCAATGAATTCAGGCGTTTCAATCACTTCCATGGCCACAGCTGTATAAAATCAAGCTCCTAGGCATGCAGACTGCTTCTACACACATTTGTGAGAGAATGGGTTGCTCTCAGGAGCTCAGTGAATACAAATACAGTTGTGACATTTCCTCACTACTAAATATTCTGCAGTCAACTGTCTGTTTAAGTGGTATTATAACAAAGTGGAAGTGATTAGGAACGACAGCAACTCCACGAAGTGGTAGGCCACGTAAAATGACAGAGCAGGTCAGTGGATGCTGAGGCACACAGTGCACAGAGGTCACCAACTTTCTGCAGAGTCGATCACTACAGACCTCCAAACTTCATGTATAATCTGACTGCATTGGAGAGTTCTCGTCTTAATGGAATACAGGTCAGGACCTGTCCAAAACCTTAATTTTGTTTCTTCTGAGAAATTCAGAAGTGGACATTCTCCTTAAGGATTTTTCTGACAGAGAGCAGAATTCATGACTCCATCAAGTATGACAAGTCATCCAGGTTCTGCAGAAGCAAAGCAGCCCCAGACCATCACACTACCACCACCATGTTTGACTGTTGGTGTGATTATGCTATGGTGGAATGCAGTGTTAATTTACACCAGATGTAACAGGAGCCATGTCTTCCAAAAAGTTCCACTTTTGACTCCTCAGTCCACAGAATGTTATCCCAAATTTTCTTTTGTCATTTTGATGTCCTGCATTGTTTTGCCCCTACTCTGGCATGGATGCCATTTTTGCCCTGTCTTTCTTATTGTGGAATCATGTACTTTAACCGTAACTGAGAGCTTCTTTCTAGCCTTTCACACTGCAGTACAGGTTCTATTTAATTACAATTAACAGGTCTGACAGTAATCATGGCTGGGTGTGGCTTTGTGAAATTGAACCCAACAGTCATCTGAACTAGTTGATTTGCTAGATAGGCATCATGTTTTCACATGGATACAGGTTTTTAATAAATCTTGCACTTCAGTAAATGGAATGATCATTTAAAAGCTGCATTTTCTATTTACTCATGTTGACTTTATCTTATATTAAAACTAGTTTGATGATCTGAAGCATTTAACTGAGACAAATGACCAAAAATAGAAGAAATTGGGAAGGGGGCAAATACTTTTTGTTAAGGCCCTGTACATTTTATTGGTAGTTCCTGTTAGCCCTCGTTATAGCAGCTGTAAAGTTGTTCCTTTAAAAGCTTCAGAAGATGAGGCTGCAAAATCCACCCAAGGCTCACTTATCGCTTCTGAAGCAGCAGGCTGACTAGGCATGTTTCACAACATTGGGTTTGGTTTAGTTTATAAAGCTTCCAAATGCTTTCACAATGACCTTAACATTCACATATTAGACCATCAGAAATCATGCACAAGTTACATGACGATCTTAACTAGCTTTTTACATATCAGTCCAAAACAAACCACAGGCTGCAATACCTGAACATTTCCTCCAATACAGTTTTATGACTTTTATTTTTATTCTTTCAGGTTACATATTGATTATTGCTCATCTACCATCAATCTGAAATATTTAAACATTGTTTTGACAAAGTAACATTAAAGATTCTCTTATTTGTACTGAATACAATAAATACAGGAGTGGATCTGATTTCCTTCCTACTAAGCCCGTTTCTATAGGAGATGCTGGTATTAATTCGCTGCACACGCTGCTGTGGGACCACTGATCATGTCAGCCTTAGACAGAGCTTTGGATCCTGAGTCAACAGCAACACTGCCACAAAATTCTGACCTTGAAAAAAAATAAAAATACCCTACACACAAGCGCCCTCAAACACACATGCAAATGTATGCACACCCAAGCACAGACAGACATTTAAAAAAATAAAAGAAATCAAAGAATTTAAGACGCCTCTATGTCAGCACAACTAACTGTTTTCGACTAAACACGGACAGATGGAGAAACTGACACACATTCGGGGCAATAACTTGAACTTGAAAATGATGATACAGTATATAGCTTCGGTACATAAACTTAAAGTGTATCTGGAGTTTAAAATATGACTGCTGTGTGATTTGATGAAATATTTTCGGTGTTGCATTGTAGTAATGCTGAGCTTGGCAACACCGTAAGAGGACCAGCAAGGTGAGAACTGCTTAACACTGTTATAATCAGAATAACCAGATTAGGTATTTGAATTGTAGAGAGGTGTGAATCTGATTATTCACACATCTCTGAAATGGAGTATTAACACAAATCTAAGACTTGTGCATTGTTGGTCTTAATAATCAATTTTGCTATGCGGTAAAAGCAGAAAATGGCACAGGAAGCACACCTGTATGGAGTCTGAAGAAGCCATTCACTCCCTTTATGAAACACATACAGAGTTGCCGAAGGATGAAATAGTCAGTTGTCGTCAAGGAAATTTGAAAAGTGTAGTGAAATACAGGACGGGCGTTTGTCCCAAGTCACTAAGCCATTCAGTGAAGGCAGCTTTGAGAACAGTTACGCTAAAGAAGTTCGCTCCAAACACGCTTTAAAACACTGAAATGTGCGCTGAAGTCACTCTTTGTTGCACCTAATCCCACTATTTTAGACAAATCCCGGAGAGCCTGGCAAAGAAACTGGGTACCGGCCTGACTATACATTTGGTATTTCATCAAAATAGTCTTTACTTCACAGTATATAAATCGAACGATTCAGTACATTTAACATTACACTAAAATGTAATAGAACATTTAATTTGCTTATCTCTATATTAATACAGGATGATTTCATGGGAACAGAAACAGGAAGTAGAAGATAGAAAAATCTTAAGTTTTCTGTATAAATATTTAAATATACACCCCTGTGAATGATTATACAGCCATCTGCAATAATCTAATAACATGGTAAGAAAATCAAGAACTAGGTTGTGAGAAATACTCAATAGAGGGAACATTTTAAAACATTAATACTGGCTTCATTTCAATACCGAAACAGTACGAGCCCCTTTGGGAGACGCACCGAGATGGTCACAGTCTGGCCACTGAATTAACCCGTGTGCAGCTGTAGTGACAGCGGAGTAAAGAGGCTCTGTTCTCATGGTTATCAGCATCCAGTTAAAATTTGACTAGCTTGTTGTGATTAAGAACAGAAAAAAACAAATCCTAAAACTTTAGTCATTAAAAAAAATTAATTGCTTCTTAATAATGTGAACAAATGAAAGAAAATAGAGAATTCAGACGCCTGGACCCAGCCATAACCGTGTCCCAACCCAGCATTTCATAAAAAGAAAGGAAAAAAACCCACAGAAGTAAAATACAAAGACAAAAGGACCAACTGCATGTCAAAAAACAAAATCATTAAAGGTCAAAAATAGTACATTAGTTTCTTTTTTCAGCTTTGTCAAATCAGCTTAGCCAACGTTAAACAAAAGATCGCTAAATGGATTGCATACAACTAACACATGAATCTACAGAGGATGAAAGAGTGAAATCTCCATAAAGATGGTGCTAGGATGGGCCACTAGCAGTAGCAGCTCATAAAAGGATTAGAGTTATGGTATTTGTAGCAGAAAATAAATAAAAACTGCTGCAGCCATTGTAAGCCACGCCCCAAGGCTCCAGCCAATCAGCACAGAGCCTCTCCCTCCCCCCTGAGAGAGAGGCTGAACCCCAGCTTCCCCTGGATTGATGAGTCTGGCTAAATTTTCTTCATTTGCCATTGGTGAGATGCTTTAATACCTGCAACACATCAGTACAGGTTTGTCATGATGCATGGCGCAACATGTAGATGGTTTGGCACAGAAAATAAAATAAAAAAAAAAGAAAAGAAAATCAGTAGCTGTAGATGTCATGACTTTATCAGCAGGGCATACTTGCCTGTAGTAATTTGGCTTGAAGGGGCCATTTTTGTTTAGGCCTAGATACTTGGCCTGCTCGTCGCTCAGCTCAGTGAGGTGGGCGTCAAATGTGGGCAGGTGAAGGCTGGCCACATACTCATCTAAACCACACACACACAACAACAGTCACAAAAATGACAGTAAAATAGCAGATGTGATGTCTTTAAGTTAAAGAACCGTGAAGGCATATCGGTTCTTATACATACAGTCTAATTTGGATGAGAAAAGAAAACAGGAAAAAAATGAAAAGAAAAAGAAAGAGGAAAAAGCTCCTCAGTTTCAGTCAGGGAGTGTAAACGTGATGAAAGCCTAATTTCCAGCTTTGTCTAATTACCTTGTGGATATTTCTGTTGGAAATGAAATAGCTTATTTCTTATGCCATGATTCTTTTATTCAACTGTTTACTGCAGTGATGCTAAGGTACAGGTCTCAGGAAGGGAGGGAGGGGGGGAGGGATAGACGGGAGCATGAGAGAGAGCGAGAAAGAGTACTGAATGGTGCAGTGAGCACTAGCAGCAGTCTCTGACAGGCTGACCTATATTCTGCTCTCTGGGACACACATGGTTACACTCTGAGCAAGCGGTGGTACACATGCTTAATCATTCAGCACAGCACAGTCTGCTGACAAACTGTTATAAAAATCCCTCATGAGCATATGCAATGCCGCAAAAAAAACCTACACATGTACACACAATACCTGCTCCGTCTGATTCACCAACAAAGGTTTTCAATGTGCATGTATTACACACGCATAATAACGTGCATCTTACCCATCTTCTTAGGCAGCAGGTAAACATCCTGTTTGTAGCGGCCCTCTGGAGCATTGTACAGCTCTATCAGAGCCAGAGCCTGGGGGAGGAGACAGAACGTGATCACCATGACAACAGGGTGGTTGTATGCATAGGCATAGATGCATACATGGGCGCATGCACACACAGGACAGAAACACTGTGACTGAATATGTAGGCAACAGCCTCGCTATTGAAAGTGGAAGTAAAATAGTAATCCTCAAATAGTAACCGCTGCTTTAACGTAAAAAAGAGTTCTCCGTGTCTCTCACCTGGGTCGTGGCTGTGATGGACAGAACGAACGTGGGTACAGTAGAACAGCTTAGGTTGAGGAGACGACCCTAAAGTGAACACGTACACATTCAGATACATGTACAAGCACCCGCTCACACGCATTCTCATGCTTTTATTAATGTGTTGGTGGGTATAGACCATATATATATATATATACACACACACACACACTATATAAATAATAGTATATAATAGAATAGTAATTCTGGAGTGTAATGATGTATAACATGATATTCTTATTTATATGCATATATGTAACATTGGTTATATGAAACATAACTAACGTTCTTAATATGCAAAATGAAGCCACTATAAATAGAAATCACTCCAATCATGCCATTTTTCATTTTTTTGATGTGTGGATTTCATAGCAGCTCATTATTTCCACTTTACTGTGCAGGAGCTGAACATAACTTTATTTTTATACGTGATGGCTCAGTCCTGGCACGAAGGGCACATGAGTATACCATAAAGATAGTGTTCTATACATGAGAAGTTTGGTAAATGTATATAACAGCATTATTGTCTTTATGGCTCAAATGTAAGACACGGTACATGAAAATCACTACTGGTTACAAAATCCTTACAGGCGTCTCATTCATACTGATCTACGATATGAAAGGTCAACAATTTGTGAACAATTTGCTGAATCAGACATTAGGTGATCTCAGTTAGTCACATAACCTCACCTCTGCCAGTAACACTATTCTCTTGCCATCAGGCCAAATCACATGGTCCACCTGTGATCTCACACGCTCCCAGGTCAACTCAGGGGTCCTCAGACTGGCCTGGAACACACAATACCGGTCAGAAAATGTATGAATTCACAGACGCAATGAGACTCATCATCTCATTAAGCTATTAACTGTTCATTCCCACAGTCAAAGCCACAGAGTGACTAGGGTCATTAATGTTTACTCACCACATCAATCTCAGTGTTAGAGTGGCCCATGTTACAGACGATGCAGCCGTTTTTCATACGGTCCAGGTTTTCTCTCATAACCACATTCTTGTTCCCTAAGAGGAACAATCATTTAGGCATTATTTAATTCTGCTCTGTACATTCAACCAGAATTAATTACCCAAGACTGCAACTACAAAAAGATGTATTATGTACATGTATTCTTTTATAAAGCGTGTAACACCTGGTCAAACATGCTTCAGAAATGTCCCAAAGCACCAGAACAAGAAAACTTTGAACAGCCTTTTGGGGCAGTAGGAGCTGCTATGATATTAGGAGACTGTCCATCAAAACAGTGAGCGGTTGGTAAACAGGTAAAATACACACATACAGTACCGTGCAAAGGTTTTTAGGCAGGTGTGAAAAACTGCTGTAAATCAAGTATGCTTCCAAAAATGGAAGTGTTAATAGATGCTATAGCTGCCTGTAGCTGGGAGCTCAGAGAGCAAGATTAGCCGTGCTCTCAGGGTGGGAGGGGCAGCAAACGTTCTCCCTCCATGTCAATCAGCGTGACACTGTCCAATCACAGGCATCTGTGAGCTCATGCATACAAGAGGTGGGCGGGAGCGCTTTCCTCCAAGTGCGTTAACTGCTCCCGAAAGTTGCATGAGCAGCAGTTCGATAAGAGGCGGCGGTTTGCATCACATGTATCGGAGGAAGCATGTGATGGCTTCGCCCTCTCTGACTGGCAGATCGTCATGTGACAAGGGGGGAAAGCACTGACGGGTGGGAATTGGAGACAACTAAATTAGGGAGAAAAATAAATAAATAAATAATAATAATAAAAAAAGAGATCAATTTACATAATGCAAACTGTGTGCAAGTGTACCTAGAAGAATTGATGTTTTGAAGGCACAGGGTGCTCACACCAAATATTAATTTGATTTCTCTTCTGTTCATTCACTGCATTTTGTTACTTAATGAAAAACTAGTAACACTTCATTTTTGGAAGCTTCTTAGTTTACAGCATTTTTTCACACCTGCCGAAAAACTATTGCACAGCACTGTATATATAAAATTAATGAAAAGGTGGCCACCTGTCTGCAAGAAACAGATCCATTATGCTGAAAGGGAAACATGCTACCAAGCAACTGATCGGAAATACACCGTTTCATCAATTAAAAATGTGTACATGTTATCTGTGCTGGTCAATACTCAATGACTTAAAAGCCAAGCAACTAAAGTAGAAGACCTCAAAAGCCCTAGTGATTTTTCCTGTGCAGTTTCGATGGGTCTGTGCACATGACGGCCTCAGTTTCCTGTTCTTGGCTAAAAGGAGTGGAACCTGATGTGGATTTCTGCTGTTGTAGCCCATCTACCTCTTCATGGTTGTAAAGCGTGATTATAAGAGTTACTATATCCTTCTTGGCAGCTTGAACCAATCTGGCCAGTTCCCTCTAACCCGTCTTATCCACAAGGAGTTTCCACCCACAGAACTGTTGTTCACATATTTTTTGTTGATCGCACCATTCTAAATAAACTGTAGATGCATGAAAACCCAGGAGATTAACAGTTTCTGAAATACTGAAACCAGTCCATCTGATACAAACAACCAGGCCATGCCATGGACAGAGATCACACTTCTCCCCCTGTAGCTACATGACTGGTGATTGAGGAACTGCATAAATCTATAGGTGTTCATGGTAAAGTGGATGGTGAATGTAATACACAATGTCCGTCTGGAAAGTAATGATTCAAGTAATTCTGTGAAGTAATTCTTCAAGGTCAGTTAGATTTGGATCTCGGATAAACGGCAAGACCCATTTCAGTTGCATTCTAGCCTTCGCAGTGCCCAGACAGTTGCTTCTGTAAATCTCTGCTGAAGCGCCTCTTCGCTAGAACAATGCAATTGAGTTTGGAGCAAATGTTGGACCATTTAACAAGAGAGCCCAATTTCCTGAATTTCCTGAGTTATTACAGGAGATGAATGATGGGAGCTCGAGTACAATCCTGAGACAAAAAGAGAAAGTGCTAAATGGCACACAACGTCATCACCTCACCCAAAGAAAGCTTGCATGCGCAAATCAAAAGTCAAGTCACTGTTCGTCGTCTTTTCTGATTTTCAAGGGATCGTCCATAAAGCATTCTCACCAGAACCCAACAGTAGATGGAATATTTTACCTTGGATCCTCCATCATGACAACGCACCACGTCACACCTCACAGGCTGCGAGAGAATTTTAGCTTCTCACAGTCACATCCATCCTATAGCCCTGACATGGCTCTATGTGATTTCTTCTCGTTCCTCAAGATTAAAACCCGTTTGAGACAGCACCACTTCAGCACAGTAAAGAACACCCACAGAGCGCCACGGAGACTCTGAACACCCTCACACAGTTGACGATTTCAAGCACTGCTACCAACAATGGCAGAGGCTTTAATTGAACTGTGTGTGTTCACCAGGATCATATTTGGAAAGCGATAATAATGAACTGTAAATTGTTACAATAAATACATATGAAAAAATTCTCTTAACATTCCAGACATACAGAGGGTTTTAGTGAAAACAAACCTGTGCAGGTGATGACAATATCCACTTGTCTGATGACCTCATTCAGTTTGACCAGCCTGAAGCCATCCATACTGAGAGATCAAGAGACAATGATAAAGAGAAATACGCTCAGTGCTCACAAGACTTATTGAATTGGAACAGCTAACAGTTATGTCCAACCTACTTTAATAAAGAGTGAATACTGGTCTTCCATTGACAACTCAGAAAGCGAGCGTCTCTGTGTTTACACAGTGCTGTAAAAAAGTATTTGCCCCCTTCGTAATTTCTTCTGTTTCGATGCTTCAGATCATCCTATTCATTTTAATATGAGATAATATAAAGACAATGAGTATTTTACATTTTGAATGATCATTCCATTTATTAAAGAGAAAAATTAAAAACATTTATCTCAGCCACTCCAAAAGCAGTAAAAGTGATTAATAGCAGTAATTTGTTAATCTGATACAAGTGTGCAAAATTGGGAAGGGGCAAATGACTTTTTCACAGCATTCTGTGTGTGCACACATGGAGGAAATAAAAACACACAGTCTCCATTCTCCACTACTGAAGAAGCATGTGTAACCATGAATCAAACCCCACTATACCCCCCCATGTAAAAAACAGAAGCTTACCAGGCCTGCAAAGCACAAATAGGGTCAATTTCTGTGACATACACAATGGCACCCATTGCCTTCAAAGCAGCACAGCAGCCCTTTCCAACCTAGAACACACAGATTCAGTTCATGATTAAAAAAAAACCCCCAAAAAAACCATTTAATCCATGACTTTGTTAATGCATGGCACCACCTAGTGGCCATACTGGGAGTTGTAACAACAAAGATGATCACAATTGTTTAAAACAGCTTCTCTCAATCATCTAGTTAGCTAATATATTCACTAGTCTTCACTGTGCAGATTTTACTGTAGCAAGACAGACAGTAAATAAAGCAGGCTAGATCTATTTAAAGCAGGAAATATTTCAGACTAGATGAAGCCATTTCTATAGTCAGCTGCACACTGGATGTTCTTATCTTCATGTTACTTTTTAAATATAAATCCGTCCTTAATACTGGTTTTCTAAATCCGACTCCTGCCCCACTCACAAAGAAAATCTGACCTATTATAACCCTGCCTGCTTCTGTAGATGTTTTTATTTGTAACCATTCGCAATATTTTCTAATGTACTTTGTATTTCCAAATATAAACAAATAATCAACGTGCCCTTTCTTTGTCCTACACCCTTCATATCTGACTGCCCATTTCCATCTTTAACAGTACAGTCTAAAGACATGTTAAAGCTGGAAATGTAATTTGTGGCCTGTTAACGGCTGTTAAACTAATTACGGTTTAGAGACGTTCTTTGTTTTACAATATTTTTTAATTACTGGTCAACTATGAAAAAGTTGTGCAGCCCTTAGTGTATACACACATATATAATACACTGGAATACACACACATATACAATACACTGGAAGGTGATTTTGCTCATGGCTGACTCTCACCTCTCCGTATCCACACACCACCACCTGTTTCCCTCCGAACATCACGTCTGTGGTCCTCTTCAGACTAAACAAGCACACAAAAAATACACAAATCAGCTGGAAATTATTATAAACAGAGCCGCAGATATATCATGCAACACTAGTGAGAGACAGATCTGATCACACACAAAGATCTTCTAGCCAGAAACACGACTTACCCATCCAGAATGGACTCGCGGCAGCAGTAGAGGTTATCAAACTTCTGCTTAGTGACCGAGTCATTGACGTTCATGGCAGGCACACACAGTTTGCCAGCCTTTGACAGCTGGTACAGCCTAAACAGAATTTAAAAAACAGTTACGCATGCTAACTACAGCATGGATCTAAATGAACCAAAGATTCACGAGAGTAAAAATGAATGCGACAGTGCAAACCCAAGGCTTAAGTAAGCAAAATAGCAATCATGTTACATGCAGTGATCGCTCAAAGAGCAGAACCATGCTTTCAGAATTACAGGTTTAAATAGTCCTGTGCCATTTTCCTGCATTATCGTTTGTGTTATGGTTTTGCGTTTACTTTTCACATTTCCACAAGGCTCTTCTTCCCACCTGAACACTGTATAATATAAAACATCTATGAAGATATGGCTTATGACAGTTCCTTAAGCAATTATCAGTTGATCAGAAGCGCTACTAAAACATATAATGGAACATAAATGGCACATTTTATATCAAATGGCACTTTTAGACACCAGTGGAGGGTTCAGTGCACTGTAAATAAATTACCCACCATCACTCAAATATTCCAAAAGACCAACAATTCAAAGACTGTAGGAAAACGACACAACAATGACAACTATATCTAAAAATCAGCTGCAGAGGAAATACAGAAATACATGCAGTCTCACTGGCAGAATAATTTAATTGTAAACTTTCCAGTATAAAGTGCTTATGCAACTCTCAGTATACAAACAGAGCGTAAGAACAACTCTGCTTAAAACATTAGGATTTTAATCTCAAATTTCAAAAACCTCAACATTAATAAATAGTACATGATGTACTGTACAACAAGAGTAGCTCTTCCTATTTCCAGCCACTAGATGGCAGACATAGTTTGCCTGCCATATGGATAGCCGAAAATGAAGCACGACTCCTTATACTCGAAACTGCAAAAGCCCCAGGATGATCTTCACACAGGTGTGGCAAGATATAAACTGTATATTTCCAGTAAAATAAATATATGTAAAACAAATTATTCTAAGAATTTAATTTCAGACATTAAGGCTAGCATCAGTGTCAAGTATGTGTTAAGTTCACATACTCCTGAATCCAAGCCAAGGTCCTGAGCTGCTCTTCAGTTTGCATCTGAGCAAATATTTGCATTTATTTTGCAGAACCATTTACCAGGATGTAAATCAATCAGTGTTGACCAAATTAAAATATATGTGGCCTATTGACACTTTAAGTGCATAAAAAATATTTTTTAAATATTATTAAATAATAGCCAGACAAGCTAAGTTATAAATGATGAGTCATATATTTAGTCGTAAGCGTAAGACGTTAATATATTGCAGGTATAGGACACAAAGACTGGGCAGAGAAGCTGAGGACTGGCTGTAGTGTTAAAGGTAACACAAGGCTAACTACTCACCTGTGTACTCCAGTCACACTTTCCTCCACAATGCCTTTGATCTTCTTGAACATGTTGGGATATTTCTTATAGATCCAGTGTGTCAGGTCCCCACCATCATCCAGGATCTGAAGCAGATTTGACACATGGAGACATTTTTGGAGGCTTTATAATCACACGATGGATGTATAAAACCAGAGCTACGGCTGATGACCCTGCAGGTTCCCCTCTCACCATGTTGGGTTGCCATCCCTCCACGTTCACGCAGCGATCGATGCACCACCAGAAATCATCCTCAGACTCACCCTTCCAAGCAAACACAGAGAAGCCTGCCGGAGAGACAACGACAAGAGACTTAGAACGGCGAAACAATACACGCAGAGCAAACCGAATAAGAAGCAATCTCACCTCCCTCTGCCAGGGCAGCTGCCACTTCATTCTGGGTGGAATAGATGTTACAGGCAGCCCACCTGCACTGAGCACCCAATGCAGACAGAGTCTCCATCAGCACCTGTTCAAACACGCAAACATTCAAGGACTTCGGTATCTGCGCTGGTCTTACGTGTACAAACTTACAGCTGACTACGGGTACTTACAGCGGTCTGGGCCGTGATGTGAGTGCAGCCCACCACTTTCGCTCCAGCCAGGGGCTTTTCTCCCTGAGCTCTTTTCCTCAGAGCCATGAGAGCAGGCATCTCTGTAGAACAACACACCCGGTATAGAGTTAGGAATTCCACAGTTATCAAATGCAGCTACTTGGTTGTGCTTTCGGCAGACAAATTATTATAAAAAAAAAAAAAAGGGGAAAGGAAAAATAGCTGAAGAGAGAACAGTGGAGTGGAGTACACACAAGCAGAAAATAGTGTGCTCAGTGTTTGGCTGGTTATTAGGGGGTGAAGTGGGAAGCACCCTGTGTCCTGTCAGTGCACTCTGAACATATGGGCTCCTCAGCAGCCCAGGAAGAGCACAGCATGTTCCACTCCACCCCACTAGCATACATGAACTTCCACCAAATTCTGAACATGTTTAGTATCAGGCATCACCAGTTCATATGCTATTTCACAGACTACAGTGGTTTATCCTACCCACCTTGCTCAGCAATTTCAATCTCTCTGCGACCAAACTCCGCTTGCTTGATGTTCTTGATGCAGAAATCTCCATTGCCCTTGGAGTTCTTCTGCTGCTTGTCTCGAGGAGAGGTCTCATCATCCGAGCTATCAGTGTATGAAGCAGCTGGTGGGACATGGAAACGTGCATGATCCAGAAATGCACTCACACTATTAATGGTCATCAATGAGCCAAAGTGTTGACTCAACATGGGGACCAACAAAACTCTTACTTTCCCTTACAGAACCCTATGACACACCCTACCTATAATAATAAAAAAAAACAGCGATTGTTTTAAATGACTGAGTGAGCGTGTCTGTGCATGATTGTGAACCTGAGCTGTAGCTGTCTGTAGAGGACTGGGAGATTGAGCGAGACAGAGAGCGGCGTCCAATCTTGGTGGGCCGTTTGTTGAACTCCTGCTTCTGGTCTGCGAACTGAATCTGCTGTACAGAACAAGAGGAGAAAGAATATGGTTGAGACTAATGACTAATCAACTATTTATAAACCTACAAGCAATTAAAAGACCGAAAGCGTTCCGAATTGACATGTATTTGTGCTGACGGGTTAGATCAGGGGTGTCCGATCTTATCCACCAAGGGCTGGTGTGGGTGCAGGTTTTCTTTCCAACCAAGCAGAAGCCACACACTACTGAAAGTCAAGATCCACTGATT
>JAOVVG010000015.1:7777060-7787094 GCA_028566375.1 Leptodoras nelsoni
TAAAGTGTTCAGTCTAAGTTATCCTTGTGTCTGTATAGTAGTAGAACAAATACATGGATTTATAAGATTTATATCTTTTTGAGATATCTAAATGTGTCAATTACAGTGGCTTCATGGACGAAAGTTCACGAGGTTCACAGTGTACGTCTAAGTAATGCGGTATGGTCTATTGGGTTAAAAACTGGACAAGTCTTTAACCATTTCTGTACCAATATCTACTCAGGAAACAACTTACTCCCACAACAATATTAACTCCCAACAGTGTTAGTACTAACAACACCAGCAGGGCCACAGCTGTGAGGCTGTTTTAGCAGAATTACCCAGCTATCTACTGGACTCCAGGGGGAGGACGAATTCTATACCATTCTTCCAAACCACGTGTTTGATCCATGATCAGGTGTGAATTGTCAGGCCCCTGTAACAGCAGCGGGGATGTAGCTCAGTGGTAGAGCGCATGCTTTGCATGTATGAGGCCCCGGGTTCAATCCCCGGCATCTCCACAAGGATCACTTTTAA
Organism: Leptodoras nelsoni; assembly: GCA_028566375.1. Taxonomy (NCBI): domain Eukaryota; kingdom Metazoa; phylum Chordata; class Actinopteri; order Siluriformes; family Doradidae; genus Leptodoras; species Leptodoras nelsoni. The sequence goes on from JAOVVG010000015.1 coordinate 7,777,577, forward strand.
ACTTTAAAGTTTTATAAAAACATGTCATCATGTCGTAATGAACGACTGAATAAAACCTGCACATAAAACTATAAAGATACACGTATACCCAGAACTCAACAGGAAACACGTGAGTTGTGGTTTCAGAGCTTTTATACTGTAGAATGACTGCAGTGGGCGGTCCTGTGTTGTCACGTGACCTGCAGACCACGCAGGCCTGGCCTCTCACTAACCTAACCTTCTGATATGATCTTGAAATTACGGTGAGTCTTTACGAGCTCTGGATACGTTACACGTGCGAAACATTTTAAAGCGAGCAATGTTCGGCGATATGTTGTTACATTAAGGCACAATATACAAGCCGTGAGATGAGAGGTAAAGCGGCTCAGGGTGGGCTGTAAGATGGACACAGACACGAAGCCAAGGAGCTGCATGAGAAAAAGCAGAGCAGTGTTTTAGGGACCACGCTCCTGTACTAGAAATCACACTTCAGTAATGTCAGGTGCTTCATTTCTTTTCGTTTCTTTACTGAAATGCGCTGTGGTTGTAATTAGATTAAGGTTGTAGCTTAAGCTTGAGTTTCTGAGACTCCACATGCATATCCACACTACTGTAGCCTGTATCTAATATCACACTACTACATGTATGAGAGGCATACTATTGCATTTTATTGTGATTTTATTGGGATGTTTAGGAGGTCTAGGAATGGCTATATAGTATACACTGACCAGCCATAACACTGCATAGGTCCCCTTTGTGCCAAACCCGCTCTGACCCGTCCAGGCGTGGACTCCACAAGACCTCTGATGGTGTGCTGTGGTATTTGCCACCTTGTTTGATCCCACTGATGCTCAATCGGATTGACGTCTGGGGAATTTGGAGGCCAAACCAGCACCTTGAACGCTGTCATTTTCCTTCAACTGTTCCTGAACAATTTTTGCAGTGTGTCAGGGCATATTATCCTGCCGTTAAGGAATACAGCTGTCATGAAGAGGTGTACTTTGGTCTGCAGCAATGTTTAGGTAGGTGGCATGTGCCAAACTAACATCCATGTGAATGCCAGAACCCAAAGTTTACCTGCAGGGCATTTCCCAGAACATCACACTGCTTCATTTCCATAGCGCTTCCTGGTGCCAACTTTTCCCCAGGTAAAGAGACACACACACACACACACACACACACACGTTCCTGGCCGTCCACATGATGTAAAAGAAAACATGATGCATCAAACCAGACCACCTTTTTCCATTGCTCCATGGTCCAGTTCTGATTCTCATGTGCCCATTGTAGGTGCTTTCAGTGCTGTACAGGAGTCAGCATGGACACTGATCTGATTTACTGATCTGCAGCTATACAGCCCCGGACTCAGCAAGCTGTGATACACTGTGTGTTCTGACACCTTTTTTTATCATAACCATTATTAACTGTTTCAGCAATCTGTACTACAGTAGCTTTTCTGTGGGATCGGATCAGACAGGCTAGCCTTCACTCTAGCCATGTACATCAATGAACCTTGGGTATTCGTGATCCTGTCGCTGGTTCACTGGTAGTCCTTCCTTAGATGACTTTTGATGCGTACTAACTACTGCATATCGGGAACAACCCACAAGACCTGCCGTTTTGGACATGCTTTGACCCAGTCATCTAAGCCGTCACAGTTTAGCCTTTATTAAAGTCACTCAGCTCCCGATCCTTGCCCATTTTTCCTGCTTCTAACACATCAACCTCGAGAGCTGACAGTTCACATGCTGCCTAAAATATCCCACCACTTGGCAGGTGCCATTGTACAAGATAAACAGTGTTATTCACTTCATGAGCCATTGGTTTTAGTGTTATGGCTGATCAGTGTATCTCATCTGCATACTTTTTATTTATTAATTATGCACATATTTCAACCACAAGTAAATTTCTAGCATTTTTTTTAAATCTAGTTACTTCCAGATGTGAAAAGAGGGAAATTGCATTTAAAAATGTTTCCAATATGACTGAAAGATGCCCTGCCTTACTCCATATTTAAAACATATTTAAGGAAAAACAGAATTTATAAGTTTGCAATGGGAAGTGAGCTAACCCTTTGATTATCACATCAGTCTAATCACCTGAGGTAAAAGTCTTGTTACTCTATTGTAACTGTCCAAAGAATGAATCAAATTGGGGAAAAAAAGGAAAGCACTCTTAGTCAGAAAGGTTTTGGACATCTTTAGGGAGGCAGTGTATGTACCACTGCATTTCCCCCCTGATCTTTCCCCAGCATGATCTCTGCAGGCCAAGGTTAGAAAATTAATCTTATATTCCGTATTGTTCCATATTGAGTATATTCTTTAAAACCTTTTCTCCTCCTATTTTGCCCACTTTACAGACAGTAATGATGGCTTTTCCCATCATTAGTAGATAGTGTGCAGTTTTGTAACGTAGTGTATAATAATATTGAAATGGGGAATACAATTAATTACACACAGTGTGTGCCTTATGGGCATGAGTGTCTAACCATTTGTTTCTGTTGATTTTGTTTTTCCTGTAGAAGATCAGTACGCTCCCTGGAAAAAGAAAAAGATGAGCAATCCACTTAGGGGAGAAGTTATCAGATTGTACAAGAATGTGAGAAAATCTTTGCTTTTTCAGCTCCTTTACAGTTTTTCATTATGAATATGGAATGTTGGTGTAACTGTATATTCAGTACAATGTTGGAATCTGCTGTTACGACACAGTATGAAGCTGAAATGACACCGATTTAAACTGTTATTATTTGAATTTATTTTTTAAAGCTTCTCTATCTTGGAAGGGAATACCCCAAAGGAACGGTTTACTTCCGGGAGCGCCTAAAATCGGCTTTTCTGAAGAACAAAGATGTCACGGAGCCTGAGAAGATCCGGAAGCTTATTGATCGAGGGGAATTTGTGATTAAGGAACTCGAGGCCCTCTATTTCCTCCGAAAATACAGAGCCATGAAGAAACGTTATTACGAACCAGAACACTGATGTCTGTTCTATTTGTCAAATCCTATATAGTGGATAAAGCATTACTAAGCATTATTAAGATGTTTTAGTGTGCTGAGAAGGAGCATTTGGAGACAGAAATGATTTTCTATTGTTGTTGATACAGTGTGTGTATCCATTGTACAGATCAGAATGCCCAAACTGCCACGGTTATAACATGGGAGTAGCCCAATGACCCCAACGACCACACACTAATGATTTGTGTTATAAAAAAAACATATCGCTGTCAGAACAGACACCATCACGATCTGTACAAAGACTACTCAATTGCTGATGATTTTGTAAATAATTCTTTATATGTGGTGGATAAGCTAAATTAAGATAAAGTAATAGATTAGGCTTTGTGTGGTTTATTTATTTGTAATATGGTTCCATTCTCACATCTACATTACATTTACAGTACAAAGGAGAAAGCCTGAACAATCTTTCAAAAACTTTCTCAAAAAAGACATAGCAAGTTTGTGGGAAGTGTGCTGTATAACACTTCAGGAATGGCCGAGGACCGACAGTTTGATGTTTTCTGGGGTGAAAACTGATGTGGTGTTAGAGAAGTGAGATGAGATGAACTCACAAAATGTCATTTTTTATTTAGTCTTATCACTTCCACTACATAATATGGACGTAAGAAATAAAGTTGAATTGAAACAGTGTGATTTAAAGAAGCTCAAGGTTTCTGTCAATTACTTTTATTGACTAACTACTAACTGTGTGGTTAGACCTAGAGCTTTCATTATTCTTTGTCAATTTTGGCATAAAGATAAAATAAAACAAATTTTAGCATAGGCATGATAAAAGTAAAACCTTTAACCTCATTCCATTCCTTACATTCCTTTAAAGTTATGCTAAAATGCCTATCCATGGCATACCCTTAGCTGTTCTTGAGCTGTTTGGAGTAAATGCATATCGCATGGTGTTCTCTGAAAGGTAACAGTCAGAGTCCTCCCCAGCCAGCTTTAAAACAAGCTCCACTGTGAGAACAAGGGGTGATAAAAGAGCACTTCTCCATTTAGATGGATAAATAGGTGCAGGTGTCAAAGCTTGATGAAATTAATAGAGAACTGATTTCTTTCCCTCAACAGGTATGTGCTGAGTGTAAATGTGGACTGTAGCTATATTTTAGATTTAGAGATTTAGATTCAATAGGAAAATGTAGTAAACCTGGAAAAGTGGTAGACTCGTGACAGGTAGACAATCCTGGAGATTGGGTCAAGCTGACAGCTTTATGAAGTCCTTTCTTTAGTAATGAGTTCAGAGATGATGATATCATTGACAACTAAAAATGGTCCTATGGAAGAGTTTTTTGTGCCTGAATTTGTGTGATATCCAGCTCCACATCACAAAAGGCAAGGTTGGTTCTGCCAGATTTCACCTTCTCTGTAACCAGGTCAAGCCTGTCTGCATTTCCTGTGGTCTAAAATCGCCCAAATGAAAGACAATTATCACACAGAAATAATGCAACATGAATAATACAAAAATAAAACAGCCTACACTCACCTTCTGCTTTAGTATTTTGTAGATCTTGTAGCAGGTCAAATCCTCTTTTGTTAGTGTCAGGCCTGGATCTAGTTTTAATGTTCTACCTCCTATAAAGCAAATGTATATATAAAAAAAAGGTGTTTTTATATATAGCACACTTTATTTATTACTATATTTATATAATACACTGTTCTCACTGCACTGTTCTCACTACATAAAATGTAACAAATCTTACCTGAGAAGAAACTTACAATCTGCCCAATAACGATGCAGACTAAAGTCCCCATAGGGCAGAAATACATGTAAGAGAGTGAGTACCAATAATCAGCCAGCAGAGGCCTGTAGAAGCAAAATATGAACTTAACTGGAATTTGATTTGCAGGAAAGTACAGAGAAGCACCAGGGTTGTTTCAAGTAAAACACTCTGTAGAGCTACAAACTAGTCTTGAAGCAGTCAGTCAAACTACTAATCATACAATCAGTCAGTAAAGTAATACAAGAAATAATACAGTCTGCGTAACTACTAATAATACATGTAGTAATAATAATATTAATGCATAATTACACTGAATCATAATATAAATAGACCTTCACACCTGTCCACAGCTTTGTCCTGTTCAGCTGAAGTGGCATAGCTTGCCAGTGTTGAGTAGTTAGTCCAGTTCTTTAAGCCATTTTCCTCTGTGGTGATGTTGCAGCCATGTGTCTGTAGAGCAAGAGGCCTGGTGTTCTCCGGTAACGGGTGGTAGATCTGGGCTCCAATGCAAATCCAGAGTGATACGACTAACCCACTGACCAGTCCAGCCAAGGCTCCCTGCAATACATATCTAATAATATTATAATGTAATAGTACATTAATCAGCTCATGTATGAAGTGTTTTTTAACTACCACATGCGTAATATTTGTAATCTGACTATGGCATAAAGTAAGAGAATGAAGAATGAAGTGAAATAAAATCTCTCGGTTGTGAAATTTCACAAAATTTGGCATGCATTTAAATAAAGTGATGCAGGGCATGAAATTTCAGAATTTCAAAAGCCTTTATATTGGCTAGATATAGATTTTCTTTAAATAGGCTAGGTTAGATTTTCTTTATGTTGGCTAAGATAGATTTACTTTATATAGGCTAGGTTAGATTTGTGCTTGGAACATTATTCACTAGGTGACACTACTCCACAAATGAATCGTAATGAGCTCGGGTTATGTGCTTCCTAGAGGCCAATTTGAGGCATTGACTTTTGTTTTAGTCACATCTATTTGCATAGCTCCTTTCATAATTATCACTCTCTCATACCATCTTAACAAGTAATAAAAACAGCAAAATTCAGAATATGTTGTGATGATACTAACAGGAAATAATAAATGATAAAACCCTCTCACATGCTTTCCTATGTGAGTTTCTTATAGGGAACGTCACTGCCTCCCACTAGCAACAAAGATCAACTACAAGCCTTTGTGTCCTTCCTCACTAGAGTTATCAAGCATCTACTAAACTGTGTGTCTTCCATAATTACTTTATTCAATTTAATCATGTCTAGTTCGTTTCCTTTACTGTCCTACTGCAGGTTTTACTACTGTGTTTCCTCTTGCATGTTGCGATTTTATTTTAACATAAACCTTTCCCATATGCAGGACGGGTAGATGTAAATTAAGGGCAGTAATCGTCACACTGACTTTGGAATTAGTAGAGGGAAACAGGATGCCTAAAGAGAAGAGGCCAAGTTGAGGTCCGGCAAGAGTACCAACAACGCTGATAGTTGTCTGTAAAGGAAAACAGAGATTATTCACAAAGTGTCTAAAATGCCAAATCACACTATACATTAAAAACAAGTACCTGTTTCTATTCGATAATTGATTTACCTGTAACAGTCCTCCCATCAGGGATGCAAGAGCAGCCAGCCCAATGCACACTACTCCATAGAACACACCTGGACCAGTTATAAATGACAGTAAATATAGCTGTTAACAATAAAACTGACAAGCCCACAGATTCTCATGTAAAGCTGCAGTATGTTCCTCTCACTCAGTCCTTTTGATGCCCAGGAAAGGTTTTGTTCTGGCAAGCTGAAGAACGGTTCTATCAGATCTGCAACTGTCACTGCAGCTAGAGCGTTCACACTGGAGGAGACTGTGCTGTCATATGCAACGCACACACACACACACACACACACACATCAAATGAAATAATATTATATATGTTATATTATATACGTCTATATATAGAGTAAAATTGCCTGGCCAAAATGTCAATAGACAGCTGACAAAAACATATCATTATTATCTTTAGATAATGGACAGTCTGTTTTATTGTTGCTTGGTGTTAATCTGGTAAAAAAAAGTTACCCTCTAAAGTTACTCTCTGGAAAATCTTTTTCTAAAATCATATGCCACACAACACTGTATTGCATTGCATTGGTTTATTTTGAATCACTGAGTCATAGCAACCAAACAGAGCTTTATGTGTGCAATGTGGTGAAATCATGACACTTAATCTACCTGCAACCAAAAAAGCCTGGATCTGAGTGGGAGAAATTAAATGTAAATGCATACAGTAACTGGGCAGTGTAGCTCTGTGCTTAAAACGTTGGACTACTAACCAGAAGATTGTGAGTTCAAATCCCACCACAGCCAAGCAGCAACTGTTGGGCCCCTGAGCAAGGCCCCTAGCCCTGACCCGTTCAGTTGTGTAAATGAGATAAATGTAAGTTGCTCTGGATAAGGGTGCCTCCCAAATGCCGTAAATGTAACTATAACTATACACAGTACTGTAGAATGTGCTTTACTATATATTTTTGCAGTTTTGTATTGACAGACAGTCATTCAATAAGAATAAAATGCATTGTGGAGTGTGCCTTGCTATCACTCTTTATGTTTGTATATTTTAAATTTGTTATTATATTTAGAGTATATTATGTTTCTTCCTGGGGCAGGTTATTTGTTCTTTCATGTCTAATAAAATTGTAAAGAACTATTTTTATAACTGTATAAAAGTAAGCTTGCAGACTCCAGTTAAGAAGTTCTGTAAATTAATTCATTTTCTTAACCGCTTATTCCTTTTCAGGGTCACGGGGGAGCCGGTGCCTAGCCGGGAGCTTAGGGCGCAAGGCAGGAACAACCCTAGACAGGGCGCCAATCCATCACAGGGCACACATACACACACTAGGGCCATGTCTTTGGACTGTGGGAGGAAACCGGAGTACCTGGAGTAAACCCACGTGGACGACATGCAGACTCCACACAGAAAGGACCCAGACCGCTCCACCCGGGGATCGAACCCGGGGACCTTCTTGCTGTGAGGTGACAGTGCTACCCACCAAGCCACCGTGTCGCCCCAAGTTCAGTAAATTGTATGATTTATCATTTTCATGGAGTTCACTGACATACAGTATGCTAGGGATTTTGACTCCTTATAGATTTTTGACTAATACTAAAGCCAAACAAGCTGTTGAATTGCTAAAACTACCATAAAATGCCATATGATGTTTAAATGATTTATTCAAAAAGCATCTGCCAAATGTAAGAATGTCTGTAATGATCTGACCTCAGTGTGCCACTGTACGCCGCCGCCACGAACAGACCAGGAATTCCAGGGTAATCCCCCAAAATGTCCATCACCAGGTACGGCATGAGCTTTCGACATCACGTGACAAAATGAGTGGGATATATGGTGCATATGCCATCTGTGACTCTAACAGGAGGGCTTCATATTTACCTGGTCCTGCGCAGACACCATTTGAGCTGTCCATGGGTCACAGTTCTTATAAAATGAATACAAACACAACCCACAAAATACGGAAAACAGTAGAATGGCACAGAGCGACACCAAGTTTATATACAGAGACCTGGAACGAGACATACGGTTATTTCATAGTGTGTGTTTGGTATTTTGATTCCACCGAAAATGTGCGTGTCTTCTCATGAAGTGCTCACATTTTGGCATGAAGAAGGGTCTTGCAGGACACGTATCTCTGCACCTGAGCTTGATTAATACCGTACATACTGGTCCAGATAAACGTACTGCCGATGATGATGGTCCAGAATGTGTGCCTCCTCAGAGGGCTGGGATCAAAGCTGAGACAGAGTCAAAGAAAAGACTGCAGTGTTTCAGAACTGCATGTCTGTTATAGTTTAACCTTCCTGTTTCATACAAAACATGCAGTATATAATGTAACATACCAGAAATACTATGTAAACTATTTAACTATACTGTATATCAATATATGTTCTTCCTCTAGCTTAGCTAATTTCCCCACATGTAGATTCATTATACAAGTCATAAAAGACAATGAACGGAAAGTGTTTTCGTGTTGATTCATTTCCTGCAACAGCAGCTCAGACAGTGATCTGGCTGCAAGACAGAGCCCAGGTTTCTTGCTTGCTCTAATACATGATCATTTCTACTGTAAATTGCGAAGGGACTTATACAACAGAATCATGAAAATGTATCTAATCGTTGATCTGGTATTGTTGATTAGTTTCTGTGAGGACGTGTTTATTTAGCATACTTAGAAGTGTTTATAACTGTTAAAACTGGAACTGACTTTTGTGTTTGACAACACAAAACAGCAGGTAGAGTGTTTTATTCTTTAATAATTAAAGCATATACTGTATTTTACTGCTGACAGCCAGCAGTGGGGGGCAGCGGTGCATAGTGAGAGTGACCATGTGGGAAAACTCGGTGGCCCAGAATTCTCCAGGCTAATTAATCTGGATTGTTGGCATCTGCCAAAAAGAAATGAAAACAACAAGATATTTGTGAAAAGCAAAAAGACAGAATATACAAGAGAAGAGAAAAGATTGCGGGGAGTTTCTCCCAGCTATTGGGGAGTTCTATAAGCCTTTCTACTGGCTTCCACCCCTAGTCTAACAGGATGTACCCTGTGCTGCCTTGCCTCCAGGAACCCCTCCTCATGGGCAGAGCACCTCCCATGGGCGGAGTATGTACAGGGTGGGCCATCTATATGGATACACCTATATGGGCCATCTTTATGGATACACCGTCGTGGGCCAGTTAAATGGCCACCAAGGTCTCCCGATAAAAGTCTAAGGGGGTCAGATCGGGAGAC
>JAOVVG010000015.1:7832333-7842739 GCA_028566375.1 Leptodoras nelsoni
GGGACCTTCTTGCTGTGAGGCAACGGTACTACCCCCCGAGCCACCGCATTGCCCCTATATTATATTATATTATCTCATGGAGTTGTTTTTCATTCTATTACAACTTTAAGCAAGACTACAGAGACCTCGGCCTCATCCCATAATGTAGGACATCAATAGAGCAGCTCAATAGCAGCTATCTATCTCGTGTAAATAATGTTATCTATGCTAATAAACAAATGACAGCTGTTAAACTCATCTCAACATGTCATTCACCATCATTTATCCAACCACGGGCAATACAAAGTCACTGCTGCAAACTCTCCAGCAATACTCTCATTATTTTGACCCGTTAGGCAGGGGTAAACTTTAAAGTAGTCCGTGGCTGAAGGGTGTCTTATATTTCTTTTTTTTTGGGACAGTGAAGTAATGAAAAATGAGAGCGAGAGAAAGAGAGAGAGAGAGAGACTGTAAATCCCACCCACAGAAAAGACTGATAGGTCTTATTAGTACAACGAGAGACCAATCAGGATTTCTCTGTCACTCTCTCGAAGTTTTCACTTCCTCTCTTTGTCTTTTTCAATCTCTTGCTCCCTCGCTCTCACTAAATCCGTTTCCCAGCATATTGTATAGAATCTGCAGGCATATTTACAGCACTGAATACTTAGTCCAAATACTGAATGAGTACAGCTGCTGATCAAGAATGATATGATCTACCAATAATATGAACTGAAGGGAGCGAAAGTGTGACGTCTGAAATCGTACCTGATGCTCGTCTGTCCACCAAGATCCCACACCTGGAACTTCAGGTTCTTGTAAGTCACAGTTTCAACGTTGAAGCCGATAGCTGCGTTTGAAAAGTGAAGTTAAGGTTATACGAACATGTTCCCTGAGCAGATAATGATTGACAGCTCATAACTGATGGATGGTGAGTGTTCTCAGTGTTGCAATAACATACTGGGGATGGTCGTGACAACTTCTCCCACTTGCAGTCTGTACAGGATTGTAGTCTTTCCAGCACCGTCCAACCCCAAGATAAGAATCCGCATTTCTCTGGTGCCGAAGAGCCCCGAAAACAAGCTGGAAAAGAAACCCCCTGCAGGGAAACAAAGCACAAATACACAAATACTACTGATTTCTTCATGAATAGCTCTCTCTAAAAAAGTGACTAAGGCGAAAGTATCCATAAATATCAGCCACTTTTAAGTTTTTCCTTAAGCTCAGATCTTTCAGCTTTCAAACTCCACATTAAGTCAGTCAGTGTGTCGGTTCTTGGGACTTTTAAATCTCAAACAAGATTCTTCCTACTTTCATACAAGCATGTTAGAAAAATAACATCACCAGCACAGCTACATTTATCTCATTCACACAGAGGTAAGGGGCCAAGCTCAGGGGCCCAGCAGGAGCAGTTTGGCTGAGCCGGGATTCGAACCCACAACCTTCTGGTCAGCAGTCTAACATCTTAACCACTGAGCTACACAGTCCACATTATAGATCCGGTCAAACAGGAAGCCTCATAAATGAATCAGTATCATTAACAGTATTATAATCTCAACATGTTATAATGACATCAGCCAGGGTGCAAACTAACTAACTCACTAACTAACTAACTAGCTACAATAAACCAGTTACATGCAGCCAGTTAGATAAACTCGGTAGAGTCCCAAATCTCACCACACCTCCTACATGAGATGACTGGAAATGATGGCTCGTTCACCCCAGCTAGCACAATATACCCCTAATAGGGATCCATTTAATATTCTTTACAGATGACAAGAGACAACTGGGACATAATCAGCTCAATATAACGTGACTTTAATCAAATAATTAATCAAACGAACGCGCTCAGCTCTTCATCATCAAACTGCTCTGAGATAACCGCGGTACCAGGCTAGCTCTGTTAGCATGTCCCATAGCGACCGCGCTAAATCCAACTGACGGTGGCTTATACTCAAGATCAAACACATAATCCTGTAAATACAACTTCATTTTTAAAGCAAAAACATACCCATTGTAAACTGAACACCCCGGGCGCAATGCGGAGAACAGATCAGCAACTGCAGGTTCCGTGCTTCAGCGTTTCCGTCTTCGAAGTTTCAAATGACGTGTCAGTGCAGGGTATGGACGTGCGTCGCAGATTCGCCGATCTATATCTTACCACTTCCGCATAAGGTTTGTGAGGATGACATATAAATCTGATTAAAGGTAACGTCAGCCTACGTTGTACACATTTTTAGTGTGAAGTCAGCCTTTTATTCACAATCGTAGATTCGTTTATTCACACATTAAAAAAATCCCAGTAGACAATTTTGTAATGTACTTCAGCCAACGAAAAAAATATGCGCAATTAATTGCAACACACTGTTGCTTCTTTTCTGTTGATTCCATGTAATAATGTAGCGTTAACTTAATAATAATAATAATAATAATAATAATAATAATAATGCAGTTTATGATTCAAATGCACTGATTCTGCATAAACTAGCAATATGGAACAGCGCCCTCATGTGCTTATGAAGCAGCTTTTCTATAGAGGATAAACGTACTGTATCTGTCACAAAGTAATTGACTGTTTCCTCGACTGCTGTACTGATTATTAAATTAAATTAAATTAAATTCAGCAAAATATATATTCATATCTATCTATCTTTTTTTTCACGAGCCATCCTTTAAAGGTTATGAATAATGTACATTTTAATGTTTGTCCAGTCACACTCACTCAGCCTTGTTACCTGAACACATTTACCTTTTCAGAATATTCAGAACATTCCACAAGACAACTCTTCAACAGAAAGTTTCATCATCCGATATTCTGAAGGCCATAAGTAATTCTTTTCCGCTTTATTTTTAGTGATATTGTGAAATTGACTCCAGTCTTTCTTATGAAGCTCATGTAGATAATATCACTAGCTTCTTTCATCTCAGAAATATTACTAAAATAAGAAATATAATGTCACGGCATGATGCAGAAAGATTAGTTCATGCTCTCGTTACCTCTAGGTTGGATTATGGTAATGCCTTGCAGTCTGGATGTTTCAGTAAGTGTATAAACAAGCAATATAAAATTCTTCTATTGACCTATAAAGCACTTAATGGACCTCAGTACCTGAGTGAACTGTTAGTGCAGGCATTCTGTTGGTACCCTGAATATTGAAGGCTACAGCAAGGACAGAGCTTTCTCCTACAAAGCCCCACAGTCTTAGAACAGCCTTCCAATTAGTGTTAGGGACACAGACACATCAGTCTCAGCCTGAGCACTGTTCCATTCAAAAGTCTGCAGTACAGTATAAATGCTCGAATGTGTTCTTGCTCCCCCATATTATCAAGGATGCATCAGGAGGTGACTTGTGTAGACTTTGGACAGTCAGATATCCCAGAATGCATTTCTCACCAAGCTCAGCGTGATGGCAGAAGTAAAAACTTACAGATGTAGGTTTTAAAATACTGCTGTTGTTGTGTTATGAAATGAACTTATACAATTTTGTTAGGTGACAATGTCATTATTTAGACTTCAAGTAGGTGGTTAATTTATGAAGAAAGAGGCTAGGTGAAAATTAGCTCTGACATTTTCAGACATGTGTGCTCACACTAGCAGGTGATGTCAAGTAGGGTAAGTACTCTGTTGTACACTGCTGTTACAATCGCAGAATGTCCGTACAGCGTTCTTCCATGCTTGTACTCAAACTTGAGTAGAACTTAGAGTCTTACCAAGTTCAAGCTTGGTGTACTTTTTACTGAGAAACAGCTACAGTCTCAGTGTTTAGGTTTAGAATGAAAACCGATTTGATTAATCAAGCTTTTTGTCACTAGCATTTCTTCTCAGGTAAAGGCACAGATCTGGATGGTTCATGATAAACTCTCTAATGCGTTCACTCAGGTTTGCTAATGGTGGAGTGGCTACGTTTTTCATGTCCCATCTCCATCCACTGACCTCACTGCATGTCACCGTCGTGTAGTAAATACTGGGACCATGCATAATATTTCCTATGTTTGTAAATATAGCAGAGTATAGAGGGGATGACAGTAAGAATCTACTTGACCTGAAGTGTGTTTGAACTGTATCACCCCTTCTGCTGCTGTGGATTGTCCTCTTTACATTAGATACATTAGATAGATACATTGCTTATGTGGATACTGTATTTGTATTGAAGAACAACTGCCTGTGCAATTGCTATGGCTATGAGGGAAAAAAGCAAGCAGAGAAAAAAGCAGTACAACAAAACATCTCTTTACTGTCTTTATATGATGAACTACATGTGCTGTCAAACAATACAGTATTTCAGTGTGATAGCTGAATGTGTTTCGATGGCACACATTTAATCTTCTGGACTCCTGGTGCACCTCTGATGGTTGGGTATTTACCTCAGCCTGCCTCCCACCTTGCCCTTGCCACGACCTTTGGCACTGCAAAGGGAAAAAAATACAAATAAAAGCGTAATTATTTATCTTGTTTGTCCCTAATTACTGCAACACCTGTCCATGATTGAGAAAGACACTTAAAACAGGTTAATAATGCTTTTACAGATGATACGATTGACATTTCATACTTAAAACTGAAACAGATCAACATATTAAACTGTAAAATAAGGTGTATATAGGTGCAATATATAGGAAACAGTACAAGTAACAGTAAGAAGGCTTATTCCTATATGCCTATAAGGTGAGCCACTTATATCCACTCCTAATACATACGTTTATCAGTTTTAACTTTAAAACACTAGCTTTATAGCTTTATAGCTAGTGAGGAATTATTAGAACGAGTTGAAACAAAATAGAAGGAATGTGGGTTAAGATTAGATGGCACCCACAACAGAAACAGAAAACCAAATTAATAATTATACATGCAAAAACAGAACACACACCACTTTTTCATACACCAAAACAACAATTTTGTGTCGGTATGTCCTTTTGTGAGCCCTAAACCACTTATATGTTAATTTTGACAAAAGTAAGTTAGTTTCTTACTTTAAACTTACCGTTCCACCTGAAGATCCTCACCTCTGGCCAAACAACAAATCCAAACGTCTAGACTTTTTCTAATGATTATTATTTACAAGGTCTTTAAGCTTTGTATCAGACGTCTAAAATTTGTTGAGCTACTCGGCTTAAGTGCTACAACGGCCTGTCTGAATATTTGATAAGGGACAGTAATGCAGGGAGTGAAGGAGCCACGAAACTGGTCATATTAGGATTATATTTACAAATCCTAAAGATTTTCCCCTTTAATGCCAGCTTAATTTTGGGATTGAGCTGAATAACATGCTCCGAGCTCGCTCCTCTGGGCATCTAGTGGTCTTAGAGCATGTGGGCCAATAGTGTCCTGAGTGTTCATGTTTAATACACTTGTAAATCGAAATTAAATTGAAACCCATAGAAAACATCCATATGCCTAACACAGCTCATTTCTGAACGACAAAAACGTTGGGTCTAACTGCCAGCCCATGTCCCTTTGACCACTGGGGAAAAGTGACCAGTGTGGCTCAGTGGGCTTACCTCTGGTGATCCTTGACTCGAGCCAGAAGCTGAGTGATCTGTAAGGGACACATATGGAAGCCTCGCTAAGCACAAAAAGACAAAACACATTGCCGAGAGCAGCCTGGAGGAACCTGTGGATCCGAGGACGTCCGCGTGTGCACGTGAGGGCACCCCTGACTGAACCCTACCAGTCACACCTGCCTTTCACCTGCAGCCACAACCAATCGAACGAGCGAGCCTCCATACCCAAGATAAGAAGTCGGACCACACTTACTGACAGCAGGCTACACAAGAATGAGGTCACCATTCTTACAACCAACTACTTACAACTTTTGCTGTTCATTGATTCGGGACTGGAGAAGAGTCATCTGCAAGCAAGTGACAATTTTAGACAGGAACGCCAATGATGCCTGTGTGCAGTGCTATAAACTGGATTCTTCCCTCCAGCTATTGGACTGGTGGTATCCCTGTATCTGTTAACATCTTTTCAAATCATAATTGATCCAAATGCATCGCAGTATGTAATGCAAATGACATGACAGTTGTAAAATTCAGGTTTTGAAATGCATATGGAATTGATGAAGCACTTACATCGTATTTTTGTCTCTTAAGTTTCTCGCTGAGGTCAAACTTCTCAGCCTCCAGCTCCATCATCCACTGCCACAGCTCGCTGGCCTTCTCTCTGTGGAAATAAGTAACACACTCAGACATCGGGACATTTTCAAAACCTGATCTGAGAGCTCAATCTCTACATGTGCCAGAGGGAGTCAGAGGGCAATGGCTCACTTCAATTTATCCTCAGACAGATGGTCGATGTTGAGTGGCTTCCTCCTTTCAGCCAGGATCTTTCTCTTCTTCTCCCTCTCAGTCTGTTTCTTTGCCCCTTTACGACCCTCCATCTGTCAGGAGGAAATGTCAGGATAAGATGTGCAGGCTGCTTCAAAGCGAAAAGATCAATTTAATATCAAAAGCATTAGACGTTGGAAGGGCCAACTCTTGAAACATAATAAAAATAATACAGATAATGAACTGAGCCATATTCTCACAAAAAAGGGAGACATTTTACTTCCTATTTCACCATTTTTTCCATTAGGTATTCCAAGTGAACAATTCTCTCAGTCTCCATAATTCAATATATCTCAGTATATACAAGCCTATAAATATACATTGATCAGCCATAACATTGATTATCTCATTACAATGCCGTCTGTCAAGGGGTGGAATATATTAGGCAACAAGTGAACGGTCAGATCTCGAAGCTGATGTGTTGGAAGCAGGACAAATGGGCAAGTATAAGGATCTGAGTGACTTTGACAAGGGCCAAATTATGACGGCTAGACGACTGGGTCAGAGAATCTTCAAAATAGCAGGTTTGTGGTGCGTTCCAGGATTGCAGTGGATGGTACCTATCAAAAGTGCTCCAAGGAAGGACAACGAGTAAACTGTTGACAGGTCATGGGCACCCAAGCCTTAGAACACATGGCGCACTGCAGCTTGCTGTGTTTGGGGCTGCGTAGTTGCAGATCGGTCACAGTGCCCATATGCTGACGCTTGTCCAGCACAGAAAGCGTCAGTAACGAGCATGTGAGCATCAGAAATGGACGACAGAGCAGTAGAATATGATGGGCAGGTCTGATGAATCACATTTTCTTTTACAACAAGTGGATGGCTTGATGTGTGTGTGCGAGTGCATCACTATTCTGGGGAAGAGATGGCACCAGGATGGTAAAAGCAGTGTGGCAGAGTTCTTCTGGGAAACCATAGGTCCTGGCATGTTACTTTGGCACATACCAAATACCTAAATGTTGTTGCATACCACATACGTACATCCCTTCATAGCAATGGTATTCCCTAACGCCAGTGGCCTCTTTTAGCAGGATGATGCACCCTGTCACACTGCAAAAGCTGTTATTGGAATGGTTTGAGGAACATGACAAAGAGTTCTAGGTGTTGACTTTCTCCAGATCTCAATCCAATAGAGCATCTATGGCAGGGGTCTTACATTCAATCCACAAAGGGGTGCAGGTTTTCCTTGCAACAAGCAGAAGCCACACCTCATTCCACCTGTGTTTAATCAGTGAATCTAATCAGTGGATCTTGACTTTCAGTAGTGTGAGACTTCTGCTTGGATGGAAGGAAAACCTGCACCCACACCGGCCCTTTGTGGATTGAGTTTGAGACCCATGATCTATGGGATGTGCCGGTCAAAGGAGTGGCACAAGAGAGACAAAGGCACAATATTAGGCAGGTGGTTTTAATGTTATGGCTGATTGGTGTTATTAATTATTGGTACAACTGTGCAAAGAGATGTAAGCACTACACATTTATATCTGAAGCACATACAGAATCAGCAACACCTTCCACAAACCTGCAGTCCTGATCACTAGATAACTAGCAGATGTTAAGTATCTGTGCACAGTGAATCACTTTAAAACCTCTGTAGTTCTGACCTTCTGCTGTATTCCTCCATACTGGTGCGTCATGTTGGTGAGAGCCTTCTTCTTCTTGGCGTCCTCATCATGCTTCTTCCTCTGTTCTTCCTGCTCTCTTCTTTCCTTCTCCTCCTGTAAATAATAGTCTTGTTTAGATTTGTTCTTTCATAAACTTCTCTTAACACCTTTCTCCCCAAAGTTCCTGAAAATAAAGTCAGATGGGATTGCCTGGAAGAGGTGTCACTCACCGCCAGACGGGCCTGCCTTTCCCGTTCTTTCTCTGCCCGGACCCTGTGTTGTTCTGCTCTCTCAGCACGGCGCTTATCCTGCACACAGTTCCAGTTTAAGGGAGCAGTTCATTTCTAGACAGTCCTGCTAGACCGAGCCGTAAGTGTTCTAGGAATGTCTGTGTACTTACGATCCTGTTGACCAGAGCAACAAGCTCCTCTTCATCCTTCTTTCTCTGGATGAAGTGAGCCTCAATCAGGGACTGCAGTTCTGCCAAATCCTTTTCCTGACGCTTCCTGTGAATGTCCTGTTGGGCAAACACACACAAACATACACACAACACGCAAACACATGAAAACATATCACTGCGTTCATGACGAGAGATCTTAGGATACTGAAATTACCCTAACCCTCTATGCATTATCGAAACCTAACCTTTAGCTGTTAAAGTAATCATTCTCAAAGTGAGATTTGGGCATTCACAGCAGTCTGAAAAGCGTAGCTGGGGGATTTATTAACTTAATTACAGCAATCTATCATTATCTATGTTATTATATTTATTATTGAGCTGCTGTACTTCACTTAAATTGAATGGGTTTAAACCTAATGTGCTGCTGGTGGAAAGTTCAGAAATAAAAAGCTCTATGGCTTTAATAAATATGCAAAATATTGTACACATTTAAATAATGTTCATAAAATTAATCTATACTGAGTAGGTCTGTAGAATGTATTGTACATTCCCCTATGTTTGTACAAATAGCTCTTTTTACTCTTTTAGAGTAACTGGGCGCTGAAGATAAGCAATCTTTACAACCGTGGTCAACAGAAAAGCATCTCAGAATGCAAAACACATCAAACATTTAGGTTCATCAGCTACAACAGCAGAAGATCATATCAGCTTCCACTCCTGTCAGTTAACAACTGTTTATGCAGATGATGATGTTGCAGTAGTTTTCATTAGTCTTCATATGCACACTATACACTATAGACGCATTTGAAATCTCTTGTCTATTTTGGATTATTAAAGTATAATAAACTTACATCAAAGTCCACTTTTTCTCCCTCTGGAATCTTTGGAGCTGAAATATTTTGGATGAACATCCTAAAAAAAAGGTTTTTGATTTTTTAATTACTATGAACGTTATATAGAATATGTTGAAATGTTGAAATAATAATAATATGTTGAAAATAAAAAAAAAGTCTTACTTTGGCTTTGGTTTCGTCTCATCTGAAACAAGCAATGAGATCGGTATTAGTATTAGCATTAGCACTGGAATTACCAAACATACTGTGTACACCTGACTGATCAACAAGGGAGTTAACTGAACAGAAGATGTGACAACTTCTTCTGGGCATCATTTCACTTTGCTAGGTTAAAAAAGCCACAATATTTAGATATTGTAATTGTAATTTAAATTAATGATTAAAAATGTAATCTTGAGCTGTTGCACTATATCTGGCAAGAACAAAACCTGATAAAGGAGAAAAAAACGGAATTACCCGTGGCCTCCTCCTCAGCTGGAGCTAAAATTTACAATAAAATAAAATCATATCATAAAAGACATATTATAAAATAAAATATTACAAACAAATATTATAAAATAAAAGACATATCATGTGCATTTCACAAATGACAATTATATAAGATTATAGATTATTTACATAAGATTAAGATGAAATAAAATCAAATTTCCCTAAATCTGTGAAGTGGTACTTTTGGAACCAGTGACAACCCAATGTTCTGACTGGCGATGTTCTGACATAATAACACTAATAAACGCTGTGCATTATGGGATGCAAAATGTCTGGCCAAACATTTGTTGTGCATCCTTGACCTACATGCAAGAGCCCAGCATGCCTCAGTGATACAGTCAGCTTATCTTATCTAACACATCACCTAACGAAAATGACATGATTTAAGTATAACTGTTTGTGTAGCGTCCAAACTGTACGAGTACATGGATAAAAATGATAACAATTCCCGTATAGAAGACTGAGAAGGATTAACGTTGTCTTATTAATATGAATTATATTTACTATATTAACTACAGGGGTTAGACAATGAAACTGAAACACCTGTCATTTTAGACCACAATAATTGATTAGTATGGTGTAGGGCTTCCTTTTGCGGCTAATACAGCGTCAATTTGTCTTGGGAATGACATATACAAGTCCTGCACAGTGGTCAGAGGGATTTTAAACCATTCTTCTTGCAGGATACATCACAAAGACTTGCTGTCTTGGTCACAGATGCGCCAGCAAGACGTGCACCAACAATTTGTCCTCTTTTGA
>JAOVVG010000015.1:7862042-7875088 GCA_028566375.1 Leptodoras nelsoni
GTAAATAGTCATGAAAATAAAGAAAACGCATTGAATGAGAAGGTGTGTCCAAACTTTTGGCCTGTACTGTACATTGGTACAATAAAAAAAGAAAACATATGAATGCATAAAAATAGCGATCTAATCTCACACCTAAAGATCACACAGCATGCGCTACATACAGTGAACATGATGACAAAGTAAAGCTGTGGACAGAAAAGGGACACTGTCAGTTTTTTAAACCCTCTCAGACCAAGCCACACAGAAAGTGAGAATATGGAAGTTTATTTAAATGTCCTGATATCCAGAATGTAGTTAGAGTTTGTTCAGTTAATCTGTAAACGTATCTGTTTCCTACACCTGTCATTTGAATATGCCATATTGCACCTAATGAAATAGTGTCTCCTAAGCAAAGCTCTATAAGGAAGTCCCTAACTATATCAGCTGCATCTGTCCCACAAGAAAGCTTTTTTTCTGTTAATTGCCTTATGTCTGAATAATCTTACTCTTAAACAATATAGTACTGACTGGATTAACATTACTGTCTTAGAGTTTAGTGACATAATGGAAATGGATACTATTTAGGGGAACATAAAATCCCCTAAAGGCCAGACTTGCATTCTTCACTCTAATGTCTACATACAGTTTAACACTAGTTACAAAAATAAATATATAAAATTCATATCAGTTATTAAATAATATGCTGTAAAACAAATTACTGCAGAATAATATGCAAGTTTAAGGCCTTCCATAATACATGATACAAAAATATTCAATAGGCAGCAGCTGTCATAAAGGCTGCTTTGTTAAGACTGATATCAATTTGACATAACACCTTATTCAAGTGACATATATTTGAGATGACATAAGGCTGTGTCATGACACTTTCCAGTCTGGCTTATATCAGAACCTTCTGACAGCTGATTTTGTATCTTAGTGTATTTGCGTCATGTCAAAGTCACATAATGATGATGAACTGACATGGCTGCCAAGACTTTAATGAATATTTAAGACTGTTCCCTGAAACTATAATATAACATTTTTCTGACTTTGAAACAGCATGAATTTAGTTTGACAGTTTGACATGTAACATCACTGCTGTGTGACTGACATTCTGTCGTACCAGAAGTACGACAAGCTACAAAGTTAGCTATGATGTTCTAATGCCCTCGATGTGTTACAGCACAATCAATGACAAGTCAATGACAAATGAAGGCACCTGATTCATGTCTTATATCATGTGTTATATATATTCATGTGTGATATCAGTACTAACAAAGACAGCTGATGCCTAGTGGCATAAATCTTTAGTATCATTTATGTAGGTTTATTTCATTTGTTATTAAGAGCCTATATATACTCACTATTCATTTTATGAGTAAGACCTGTACATTCATACAATCATCTAATCAGCCAATCAAGTTGCAGCAGTGCAATACATACAATCATTCAGATTCAGGTCAAGAGCTTCGAATGGGTAAAACTGAGATTTCATTGACTTTGACAACAGCAAGAAGAGTTATCTGAGGCTATAATGGGCACAGAAACTGGAGAGTTGAAAATGTGAAAAAAAATCATCTTGTCGTTTTCACCTGTCCAGATTTATCTGTCTTCTTGGCTGACAGGAGTGGAACCTGATGGTCTTCTGCTCCTGTAGCCCATCCACCTCACAGTTTGGCATTTTTGGCGCATTCTGAGGTGCTTTATTGCTCACAATAGTTATAAAGAGTGGTCATTTGAGTAAGCACAGCCCCACCAGTCTGGCTATTCGCCTCTGACCTCTCTCATCAATAAGGCATTGCTGTCTTCAGACCTGCCACTAACTGGATTCTTTTGTATTATTCTATGAAAACTCTAAAGAGTGTTATGCATGAAAATGCCAGGAGATAAGGAGATAGGGTTTTGAAATATTCATCAACCATGTCAATTTTCCCTTATTCTGATATTTGCTGTGAATATTAACTGAAGCTTTTGACCTGTATCTGCATTAAAGCTTTAAGCACCACGCTGCTGCCACATAATTGGCTGATTGGATAAATGGATGAATGTGTAGGTGTTCAGATGTTGCTAATAAAGTGCACAGTGAGTGTAGGTGTCATGTAACCCTGGTAACACTACTCAGGAGTTTCCTGGAAAATTACCCAATTTTGTAACTTTTTAATTACCTTAAGAATACTTAAGCATTTATTCCTTTATGGATATACAGTACGGTATACTAGAGGCACAATGCACTGTTTTGTATTTGGCCTTTTTATTATTTATAATGGATATAAAGAGCCTTTACCCAGATGGAATTTGAGCAACGGAATATGAAACAATTTTCTGATAAGCTGTGCTTCCTCTCATTAAATGACAGAGACAGCAGAGTGTGCATTGGTGGAGCCAGTATGTTCCTGTGAGTCAGTCAGTACACTGACACAGGAGAAAAGTGAAAAAAAAGAAACAGAGAAGAGGTGGACTGAATGAGTAGGAGCTCACCTTCAGAGAGGATCCTCGGGGGCTTACACATTTAAAGGGCTTGCTGGCATCTCCGTCTACCTCTTCCTCGACCTTCTGCCTCCGTTCAGCAGCCTCCGCTCTCCTCCTTTCGATTTCCTCCTTCATCCTCCTTTTTTCATCCTGAACAAAGAAAAAAAAAACAAAACAACATGCTAATGAAGCAGTGAATTCCATCTCAGCTGGGGAATCAGAATGCTGCACTTTTTCAGCCTGCGGCAGCTCCTGGCTCAGATCTCAACTGTCAGACATGGGGCCTAGTGGTATCTAAATTGTACTTTATTTACTCCCCCTTTTAATTAGGAACAAGGGGCTTGTTAGTACCACAATGCAGGGAACAGGTGAGCTAACCGGCACGTGCAGTCTGGCATGCTCAAGGCCTGATCAAAGCTGAAAGGCTGCACGAGGCTGTGGGGACATTTGAATAATATAATTGAGAAATGCGTCCTGAGCTGTTGCATACGGAGCAAACGTTTAAATGATGGCATGCTGTAATCTGTAGTGCGTGCAATGAAAGCAGTTCTTTGAATTCAGACCCTGGATTGAAACAGCACTGTCAGTGTGAATGTGATACCAATAAAAAGGAGTTATGAGTCTGTCACATATTTTATTCAGGGTTATGCAGGCTTGTCACAGCAACATAAGAAATTTAAAAGAGAAAGTCCTAATATGGAAATATGTATACTGTGACAGAGGCTCAATCAAATTTTAACTTAACTGTTTAAAAAAAATGGAGGACTTAATGACACTGAGGGTTGGCGCAAGAATGCAAAGCATGTGCTCCTTTTCATAGAGGTTCAATTCTCAGGCTAAAACTTCATCCCGAGCCAGAAAAGAAGGCCAACACAAATATCACAAAGCTCGAGAAAAGATTCTCCTTAGAGCACATTAAATACAGGCACAAATCGATCTTAAGCAAACATCCTTCCACTCGGATAGAAAGATGGAATGTGTGACATTAATTTAACACACCTCCTCTCTTGCCTTCCTCTCAAACTCTTCTTGCTTCTTCAGCTTCTCTTCTTCCTCCAGCACCTTCCTCCTTTCCTCCCTCTTCCTCTTCAGCTCCTCCAGCTCAGCCTCAGCCTCCTGCTGCTTCTGTTTCATCCTCTCAAACTCCTCGTTCTCCGTCTCGTCTCTCCTCCTCTTCAGCTCCTCCAGCTTCCTCTCAGCCTCCAGGCGTGTTTGCTCCCCGTCCTCCCCTTCCTCTGCTGCTGGACCCTCAGAAGAGTGCACACTGCCACGGCTGATGCACACACACACACAAAAACGTGTACACGTACGTTCAGATGAGCGTGTATACAACCATACAGTAGGTTGACACTCAGAAGTGGATTACTGCCTTAGAGGTGTTCAGGTACAAACACACACACACACATGCAGATCAGAGCACTCCTGTCTAAGGTGTCAGTCTTGAATTACAGGCCGAGGATTGAATGACTGGAAAGCAAATACATACATTTGTAAAGCAAATTCTGTGTGAGTAATGAGAGCCTATATATTTGAATAATCTCCCCTTATTTCTCAAGCTAACATGGTGTACCTTTTCTTTACTGCTCATCAATAATTCATTTCAAATATCATATTTGTCCCAACTCGTACGGGAAAATATACAGCATGTAATGTAATGAATACAATTTGCAGTATGTTCCCATTAATTCCAGTGTAGTTACTAAATAATTCATAGCACTTACTCACTGTTATTAATACGATTTATTTTATTTATTTATTTCTATTTCTTGCCCTATGGTGACCTGCCATTTCTTAACCCACCAGCCAGCGTCATATGACAGCTACATGCTTCCTCCGAGCCACATGAAGCCAGCCAGCTGCATCATTGTAACACACTCAGAGACTGCCCAGAAGATATGGCTAATGCGTTTCCATCGAGCCACTCACAAGACTAGCTACTCATGTTAAAGTATTACTTCTATGAGGGTGAGTCAAAAATGATCCGCACTTTGATTATATTAAAACTTCTGTTGGCCGCTCTGTCTTATCAGCGCTGTCCGTACGAGGTCGCTGTCTCCCCAGGCACTGCTGTGCGGGTTTGAATGTGTTAAGTCAAGGGCAGCGGTAGCTCAGTGGACTACTGATCACGAGTTCAAGCCCCAGCACCACCAAGTTTTTGTTGGGCCCCTGAGTAAGGCCCTTAACTCTCAACTGCTCAGTTGTATAAATTAGATAAATGAGATAAGTCTCCAAATGCCATAAATGTAATGTAAAGTTAAATCAGTTTATTTGTGACTGTGGTGTGAGAAACAATGGCTGTCGCACTTGGCATTGTGCAGTGATTCGGTTTTTGTGGTCTGAGGGTGTGTCTGGTGCTGATATTTATCAAAGACAGCACAGTATGGAGCACAGTATGGAGAAAGATTTGAGGTGTTAATGCATCCTCCTTATAGTCCTGCCTATAATCTTGTCCCATTGGACTATCACATATTTGGTCCCCTGAAAGAAGCCCGACGAGGACGAAGATTCAAGTCTGATGAAGAGGTGAAGACAGCGGTGCAGTCGTGGCTCACAGCTCAGCCTAAAACACTCTTCAATGAGGGAATACGAAAGCCTGTTGACAGATGGTCAAAGTGTCTTGAAAAGCAGGGAGATTAAGGCAAAAATGATGTATTTGTCTTTTCTGAAAGTTGATTAAGAGTGCCAGATTGTAGATCATTGACTCACCCCCATAAATAATATGCTTCTGCGTATCTGAATAATAAGCTGGGTGTTTAAAATCGACAGAGTTTAATGTTTAACAAGATTGCTCCAAGACTTTCAGTTTATCAGAACAACTAATCCAAGTTCAGGACTGAACCAAATGCTAAAAATACGCATGTGAAATGCATCATCCATCTTTTTTTTATATTTGCAAACTGCTTCTTTTATTTTCCCAAATTAATTAACGGCACAGCAGACAGTCTAATGAACATGCTGATCACAGCCAGAAAGTGATCTGACCCACCTCTGGGTTCTCTCCACCTTTTTGTGTTTGCCGTCCTCATACACTCCACCATTCTGCTGCTTGCTCTTCCTCCCTTCATCCTCATCCTCCATCTGCCGACAGAAAGATACAACTTAAAACATGATACAAATCTACACTCTCAGTGAGGTGGAGATGCTCGGGGTCACTCAGGAAG
This sequence comes from Leptodoras nelsoni, assembly GCA_028566375.1. NCBI lineage: Eukaryota > Metazoa > Chordata > Actinopteri > Siluriformes > Doradidae > Leptodoras > Leptodoras nelsoni. The sequence continues at coordinate 7,867,652 of JAOVVG010000015.1, forward strand.
GAAAGTGTGAGACAGTCGGCAGGTGAAACACACACACACACACACTCCTGTCATGCAACAAGCTGTTTTCAGTCTGTGGAAACACTGGTGAGGAAACACGGCTGTAAAGAATAGACTGTGACCTTACTGATGACTGTGGGCAAGTTGATAAAGACAGCAGGTTGTTGTGGACACACTGTGGGATCACACTGGTGTGTGGATAATGTTCAGATTTTGGGGCAAAGTCTCTCACCACTAAGACTGCTTCACTTTTTAAAAAGTGTGGCTGATTTCAGGTAGCATTGAATAGAAAAAAATTACCAATTGATTAAGGCTGCACATTTAGTCACATTTTAATTGAGGCAATTTCTAGCTGTAGCTCAATAAAAATGACAATTGGTGATACTGGTTAGTTAAGGCTGTTTATTATTTTCTTGAATCTGTGGCAGATTGAAAAACATCCAGCTATAACATACTCTGAAGTACCAGAAAAACTGGTATAGGAGCCTATGCAAAATACACAGCGACGCAACCTATGCACGTCATTGGTTGTGTCCGGCAGCGTGTATATAAAGCGACAGACATCTATGGAAGCTTCATTTCTGCCATGAGAATTACAAGTTACCACAATTTTGCAATATTTAGCGTGGTTTAAAAGTTGGAGCTCATGAGATGGGTCATAGCATTTCAGACATAGATGCAAAGTAAGGATTTTCACATATGAGAATTTCAAGGGTGTACCGTGACTACAAGAATTCCAGCAAAACCTTGAACTTACGACATCAGCATGGCCATAAAACGACTCTGGGTGAACATCACCAGCGTCGTGTCATGCAATAGGCGTGCAACGCTGCCTCAAGTAACATCACAAGTCAATGCTGGGGCCTCGACGAACATCAGCGTGAGGACTGTGCAACGTTCCCTCCAAGACCTACCAAGCATGAACTGGTATACCAGTTTTTCTTGTACTTCAGTGTAAGTGATAGCAGGAACTAAATTATTTCTTGGATGTTCAATAACATTAAAGGTGCAGTGTGTAGGATTTAGTGGCATCTTGAAGTCAGGTTGCAGAACCAACTGAATACCACTTTCTCACCCCTCCCTTTCCAAGTGGGTAGTAAAATCTACGGTGGCAGTCAGGTACCAAAATCCAAAATCATCTATCATCACATCGAGTAGCCTGTCAAGTGATGAGGTTACGTTAAGTAGATAGATAGAAATTGTATTTAGTTATTTATTTTAGGTCATAACTTGAAATTACATGAAAAACAGCAAATATTACAGTTACTTGTGGTAGTCTTTTAAGGTCTCTGATTGCAGAGTCCTTCCTCTTTCCTCAAGGGCTCAAGAGCTAACAAAAACTATTCGTAGTTACAGGTGATTATACACTAATAAAAAGCTAACTATATTCCATTTCCATTCACAGATCTCCCTAAATCCTAAACACTGCACCCTTCAATGCAACTATTCTGATAAACAGGACATTCTTTGAATAAAAAAAGTGCTGTGGTATAACAAGAAATAAATGCTTCAGGAGGTGATGTTATAGTTATTTAATCGACTTTGGGCTGGTAACAGTAACAGTAACTCCACTCACATCACACCACTTCACAATCGATTATTTGTCTGTAACAGCACATTTCTGATGTTTTGTTCCTTATGGATAAGAAATTCCTAGAACTCACAATATTATATATTTAGGCAAATATCATGCTGTTTCACTTGATATTTGTTGTTGTATTTAGTATTTTCCATTTCAAATGTTAAATAATCTAAGGAACAGCCTTAGTTCCTTGGATTATGTAATTAATAATGCATATTTTAATGAATAATGTACTTAATTAATAATGGATATTTTATGTGCAAACGAAGCTGACAAATCTGAAAGGGGGGAGGGGGGGGCACAGAAGTTATTAGACTATTTATAAATGTAAATGTATTTTATTTTTATATGTATTTTATGTGTATTGTATTTATATATGTAAATGTAATTTATAAGCAAAATTGAAGTGTTAAGGTTATTACCCAGGCTTAGCACTCTAAACGTCTTGTTGCAGCTATATTTGTGAAGGAATACAGCTTTATAATAAACTATATAGATTTATGCTGTTTGAAACTATTGTTTTCCATAAATCAGCTGAATTATTAGGAACAATAATCACTATTTCTATATAGATTGAAAAAATAATCCATTATTGTGCAGCCCTACATACTGTATGATTTACATTTCTGATTATTAACCTTAAGATATTCAATTAAATTTAGAGAAATCACCTTCTCAATTAAAAAAAATAAATCACACTAAGCCCCAAAAGCTCTAATTATCCAAAATCTATGAGCATCTGGCCTCTTACCAAGCCAAAATAATTTTTTACAAACTGTCTGCTTTTCACCAGCTGCCTTCTGTGTAAGCACCTCTAACTCATTCTCCTCTACTTCCTCTACATCCTCATTGACTTCTGACGCATCCTCCTCCACTTCCTGCTTTGAAATGACTGTAGAATCAGCTAGGTCTTCATTTACGGGTTTGTATTTTTCACTTGAACACACAGCATCCTGACCAGTACTGCCCTACGAAAGGAATCGGGAGCCACATGGTTCAAGCTGCATCCTGTTCAATAAGTGAAAGCAAGAGGAAATCGATAACGGCAGCCGTACCTCGTCTTCTATTTTAGCTTTTTCCTCACTGGATTCCTGAAAGTGAACAACGTTCATCAAAACTGACTCGGCTTGAATTACTGGCAGCTACAAACTGTGTGAAATCATGTAGAACGTTTCAGTTATTTAAAGAGACACACCTGCTCCCTCAAGTAGGACCTGCGTGGCTTCTCCTCCACCACCTCCTTGAATGAAGGAATGACCTCCTCCTTCACCTCCTCCTTCACCTCCTCCTTGCTATTGAATGCCGGCTCTTCCTCCTGGTTGCTGAAAGCTCGGTAAGAGGTGGTAGAGGAGCTCTCCACACTGTAGGAGCTGTAGGATGGAGCATCCGGAGAATCCAGCTGTTTCTGCCTGTCCAGAGCGTCCTTCATCCTCCTCTGCCTGCGCTCCTCTCGCTTGGCCAGGCGATCAAGCAGGGCCTGCTCGTCATCCTCTCCATCACCGGCCCGCCCCGAGCTCAGCTCTGAGCTCGACACCGTCTCTGTTACTGTGACACTGAGAGAAAGAGAGAGAGAGAATGATCAAGGGATGCTAAAAAAAGAATTAGACTCTCTGTATTATATAAGGAGTTAGACTTTTAATGTTGTGGAAGCTTTCATAATGAAACAATTTCACATAAGAGCCAGTGCTGTTATACTGAACACCAGCGAGGCTGTGATTCACCTGTAGGCTGCTGAAGATAATCACAGCTGTGCTGACGTTCAGCTGACGCACAACCTCGAGTGTCATTGCTTTTGTATAACAGCTGTACAAGCGCCATTTACTCTTTCAAACAAATCATAATCTGCCACTTATTTAATCATTTATTTGGCCTCCGCCAACACAAATACTTACACAACTGGACTGGGACTAGACTGTTGCCATGCAACACAAACATTTTCCTGTACATTACTCTGTGTAATTCTACATGTTACTGCAGAATAATACATTTCATGAATTAAATGTTATAAATTTTACTCAAATGTTGTTTATGGAGATATGTTCATCGTTGCAGTGCAAAGTATGTTACAATTTAAGATAGATAATAATCCTTAATGTAGTCAGTTAATAGAAGACACCCATAAAGTGGAGTTATAGTGCTGTTTACTCTATATCAGAATTTATGGAATGCCTTTTGAAATGAAGTTAAATAACTAACGGATGTATAAAATGTGTTAGCTCCTGTTATAAATTATATAACTGTTATAGTAGCTATAAACAGCTACCCCCTTACCAGCCTCTCTTTTCTCTCTCTTACAGTTAAAAAAGCACTGATTGTCATGTCACTAAGAAACCAGAATGTATATAAAATCCTCTGTCCAATGGTGGAAAACCTTCTTTTATAATGTGCTGACCCTGGAGACTCCTCCCACCTTACAAAACTCCTCCCTCCTTACAAAAGCCTTAACATATCAAGGACTCCATGTTTTTCCTTGTTAAATAAAGTTTTTAATTTGTTTATTAGGTTGAATGATGTGGCACGTCTGTCACACACGTCCCTGTGAATGAGCTGTAACTATAGAAATGATAACGTTACAACATATGCATTTACACAGCAATTCTGTGTTGCAGAATTTCAGAGCGAACTTTGGCGTACTTTGACCAGCAAATTTGTGTCCTCATCGAGCACGACTGCTCTGGCCACAGTGACCTAAAGCAGAGAGGCTTTGTGTAGCAGTACTCTAGATCCAAAATGGAGGAAGTAAGCATGACAGCATGACATTTAAAGCAAAGTAGTTTTCAATAAATGCTAATAAATTCACAATATACATAACGTTTATGTATTTGTAGGATTTGATTTAATCCACTTTTTTCTTTTTATAGCCTGCCTTCTCCTCCAAAGCAAAAGTAAACTCTGCAATGTTTCCTCATTCTCACCATAATATTGCTACTAACTCACTGCAAAGCAGCTAACTGCACCAAAATAGACTATCTGCATCACCGATCTTTTAACCGCGCCTTAGCCCCGCCTATTTTGCAGAGCACTGCCAAAGGCATGCTGCTATAGAAAATGAATCAACAGCTTCTGACCAATCGGAAATGAGAGTAAAACAGAACTTTTATGTACATTAAAAGCTTGGTACTAGATGAATTTTCTTCAAGTCAATTCTTTAAGTCACCCTAAACTTTATAGAATGCTTTTAAATAATGAAATCTTTTCAGCAGCATTAACATAAGGACACTGACTACTGGAAGAGCAAACACTGTTTCACTGCCACTTCTGAGGACATTAAAAGTCTAGGCATTTTTTTGCGCTGTCATACTCAGGAATTTACTATTCGATACAGAAAAAACATGGCTGTCAAAAGCAATATCTGCATACGTCTCACTTACAGACACAACAGTCCTTTTCCCTTACTGAAGTGTGATGCTTTGCAGCAGATCAGTGCTTTTTCTGTCTCCTCACCCTGCACTGGGAAGTGAGGGACACACCATCAGTGCTACCGTAGGTTAATGTAGTCTGAGTTCACCACTTGGCAAAGCTTTTCCTCAGCATCAGCACAATTCACACCACACACACACACACACACGCTGTGATATTCTCTTTTGTACAAAAGTATGCACGGTGTACAATACTGCAGTGTTGGCGCCCATCGGTACGACCCACTGCTTCCACCTGACTGAGCCGCTACAGGAAGTTATTAATCACAAACACACGGAGCAGAGCTAAAGGACAGAGTTTCATGTATACATTATTAAGATCAGAGTCTACCTGTTTACTGGGTCATATCCAACACACACACACACACACACACACACTCACACACACTCAGTGTCTCTATGCCTCAGGATCCACACTGTGGGAAAGTCCCTAAAGAGCAAGTGACCCCTAGCGCCTGCTTAATTCCACTGTCTCTCCTGCTGAACTCTTCTTTCTGAACAGTAAAATGGAAAGACGACTCGAAATGCATGGCTCCTGTTCCATCTCCTCTACACTACGCTACATTTACCTGGATTTATTTATTCATATTAACCCACATATGACATGGGAACTTCTCCCAGGCAGTCCTGGGATTTGAACTCACTACCTTCAGCTCACTAATACCTCTATATATTTCTATAAGACAATTCCACATTTGCAAATGTACATATTTCAAAATAACCTTTGTTAGAATTGAGTGAAAGTGACTTTTCAGAAACGGTGATTATCTGTGCCTTGACATTTAAGAGAATCGGTTATCGATCATCTATGAAGCATTAAACTAAACAATTTTTTAAGATTCGGCTCCATCAGGAAGCAAAAATAGACATTTATTATTATATCTTCAGTTAGCACTTTCATGACAGTAAGCACTTTCGCAGGAACACCCGGCACAAAGCAAGATGCAATGCCAGTCCATCACAGGGCACCATCTACTCACATTTACACTCATTCATAAATAAGACCAAAAAAAATTAAAGTCGTCTACAACACTAGCCTTAAAAATTGGACTTTTTTTACTACAAATAATTTAAGTCTGTTTTAGGTTTTCCAAGGTCGCAGACTCCAAACACTTTTTAGACGCTCACTAATGATTTAGTGAAAGTAATTCTGTGATAACCTTACACAAGACAGAACAACATATTTTAAAATACATTTGGTTCCAATCTGTTTCTAGACTTTCTGTTTCATGAAAAATGGATGAGGGAACTCAAATGTCCACCCCCCCGAGAACACCCCCCTGAACATTATGCATTTAAATTTCAGCTGAGTTTACTGAATCCCCTTTGATATGTCCTTTGAGGTGTAGCTCTTGTGTTTTTTGTCCATTTCTTCTTGTCTATACGGGGAACAAAATTCAAGTTTCTGCCTAAAGACTCTTTCTGCTTATCAACTCCCTCTTCACAGTGCTGAGCAATAACGACAATGTGGGAATTTCGCCAATGCCGTGTGAGTAGGCTGAGTTGACAGTATGAATATATGTGTCATATGAACAGTGTGTGTGTAAAACACCTGTGGCTGTTCAGCCCCACGCTCTCGGATGGGTTAGCTAGGTCCTCGCCGTCCTTGCTTCGCATGCGGTCTTGGCGTGCTCTTCGCCGACGCTCCCGAGCCGCCTCTTCCTCATCATCCTCATTCCACTTGTACGTCATCCTGAACACACACACAAAATGAGAGTTTAGTATACTGTAGTCAGTGATACATAGCGGAGTGGTAGTTTAGGCAGCAGTAAATGTTTCCTACAGTCGTTACAGTTATGCTGCAGTTGCTGTGTGTGTGTGTGTACGTAGACGAGTTTGGTAGCTGTTGAGAGGAGCTGTACCGCGTACAGTTGTCACTCACACACAGGAAGAACGGCTACACAAACGGCTCCAGAGTTCTCCTAAATGACTTTTTTGATCTGAGGAAGTGAACTGAATCAGAGTACAAATGCAGTTCCTCTGAACAGATTTTAAAAGTAGATTTCTTGCAGCTCTGATCTGAAGTAAAATAATATGAGAGTTGATTTCAAGAAACACTATGCAAGAGTTAGACATCACAGAAAAGAGTAAAATATTAAATTAAAATGAAGGATAATTAACTCTGGAAAAGCAGCTCTATAAAAATGGTCATTTTCTATTATCTAGCCTAATGTGAAATTTTCTTAAATTTGACTAAATTATACTCTAGCAAATTTCCTGTGCAGAACAGATTTAGAGCTTAGGGAGGAAACCGCTGCTTGTATATAACTTAAGCAAACATGTCTCTGTTTATGACTGTTGACAGTTTTCACTCTCTACTCAACTTTCCCTATATACTGCCACACCCTGAGAGCATATATAGGTACAGTACAGGCCAAAAGTTTGGACACACCTTCTCATTCAATGCGTTTTCTTTATTTTCATGACTATTTACAT
>JAOVVG010000015.1:7900888-7917866 GCA_028566375.1 Leptodoras nelsoni
AGAAGAATGGCTTAAAATCCCTCTGACCACTGTGCAGGACTTGTATATGTCATTCCCAAGACGGATTGACGCTGTATTGACCGCAAAAGGAGGCCCTACACCATACTAATAAATTATTGTGCTCTAAAATGACAGTTTCATTGTCTAACCCATGTATATAAATCGATAGACATCTATGGACACACAGAGCTGATTGTGCCATGAGAATGGCAAGTGAGAATTATCACGATTATCACAATAAGGATTTTCAGGTATAAGCACTTCAAGGGTGTACTGTGACTACAAGAATTCCAGCAAAACCTTGAACTTACGACAGCAGTTTGACCGTAAAAAGACTCTTGGTGAACGTGACCATTGTCGGCTGTAACACTGCATAAAGTAACATCGGAATTCAATGCTGGGGCCTGAAACGAACATCAGCGTGAGGACTGTGCAATGTTCCCTCCAAGATAACTGGTATACCAGTTTTTCTGGTACTTCAGTGTATATTGTTCCATGAGGCATTATCACATAGATGATCCGGTGTAAAGACTTTGATCAAGCCAGAACTAGTCCACATCTCAACACAATCTAGCCATGTAAGATTGCATTCCATTCTTCAGACTGTGGTTTTAGTTTGTGTCCATCTTTCTTTCTTTCTTTCTCTTAAACCCACAGATACACGTTGGACTAGGCACTGGATGCACTTTAAAGCCCTGTGATGGATTACTTTAGTCATCTGAAATATTGGGTTTGGTTGTTTTTCTGTGCAACTGCCTGACCATCGAGTGGGCCGGCCCAGAATTTTCATTTTCTCTCTCTGACAGATGGACTGACCTTGCGCTCACACCAGCAAATGACAAGTCACTAATGCCACTCCAGGTTTGTTTCTTGTGGCCATGTCGTGACTGCTACCGTTATCGCTTGTGAGGGTGCAATCTCTGTCTTTTTATAGCTCAGACAGGAACTGACAATAGCAAAATGTACACAATCTACTGCACTATTAACTTGTACGTGTCACTCCATGTTCACACTAGCTAGTGACAAAGTGACAGGCACTTCTTCATTTCCTATGCTATTGACACAGAAAAGCATCACTAAATCCAAATAGCCTAGTAAATTCAGATCACACAGTGTGCATTTTCAGTGTACGGTGCACTAATATGAACTAAAACATACACACATCCTCAGTTTCATCTTTAATTGAATTTTATATATATGATTGTATTAAAATGTGCTTTGAACAATAGGACAATGCATAGCAGAGTAAGTGACAATTCTATCCTAGTGTAAACGGAGGTTAAATTCAAATGTGGCTTGTGGCTGGCGTTGCATCCCTGTGTTGCAAATTCGCATCGGATATGATGAGCTCTCAATCTCTTACTAGTATGCAGGATAAATCTGCAATACTGAAACATCTTAAAGTTTTATATCTAGGCTAATATGCAATTAATGTTCTTGTGATTATACCCGTCATTATTATTGTGATAAATATTTGGAGTAGTTGTTTGCTAGATATATTATAAATAATATTATTACCCAATTTTATTACATATTAAAGACAATGGTGTATAGACTTTGTTTTATAAGCAGAAGCCAAAAAAAGCTATTAACGATTCCCAAGTTATTTGGATTAATTCACGGCATTATGTGCACTACAGATGAGTAAACCTTTTGGCACTGGACGCAGCAGGATAGCGTGTAAGGTTGCAGGCTGCTAGACCGCAAGTCATTTTTCTTTGGAGTAAGATATGAAAGATAGGAAAAGCATTTCTGTCCCACTGGAACTTGCAGAAAGCATGCACTTGATAGTGGTCAGGCAAGACTAGGCTTGTTTAGCCTTGTTTTTTTTTTTTTTATCTGTGTAAAGCAGAAAGGAATATGTGTTTTGAGCTTGTCACAGCACAGAAATATGTGTTATTAACGACACAGCCAAAATTGAACGATGATTAAAAGAATATAACCATAAAAGTCAACTGCAACTAACATAACTGAATGGTTACATTTTACTCCCTAACCATACCTGATTAGTTCATGGCTATAAATAAGACCATTTGAAGTGCTCTGTAGTGGCACTTCACGTTAATAGATTTTGCATAATGTATTCAATTGGCCACCATTGGTAAAAAAACAAATCTGCTTTAGAAGCAGTAGTCACTATAATGGTACAGCCATTTTTCCGTGTTTATTTCTGCGACAATATATTTAGAATGGTCAGTTTGATCTGCTGGATTATGCTGCTGGTTCTCCGCCAGTTGGTGACCCCTGATATAGGGATTAATGCTTTCTCTCTTATAACACACCACACTGAGCCCTTGGTGATTATCTGAGGTAGACTCTCTAGTACTGTGAACTCTGACACCCTTGCACTATAAAAACACTCTTTCATTTCCAGCTATCCACCTGTGCCACATAAATACGCTCAGGCACACGGTGCTGTGTGTGGCTGTGCCAGCAGAGAGCTTGACTGAATGACTGTTACTTTTCAGGCAGGTCTGGGCAGCTGGGATGCTATTACTGATCATTAAGTTGAACCTGAACTAATGGAAGGCTATTATTATCCGAGGAGGTCTCAGATGTCTGTCACAGTCTTGAGAAGCGCTGCACTCACACGCTCTCTCCATGTCTCTCAAACACACGCACTGCGGCACATACACGCACGCAGCAACCGTTACTGTACCAGGAGTTCATTGTTCTCCATAGCGCTGCTATATTTATTAAATTAGACCTTAATGAGGGCAGCTTGGGAAACATTGCCCTATTTTCCTCCTCCGTCTTCACACACACACACACTGCGGCATTTTTATAATAGTGTTCAGTCTGATTCATTAACGCTCGCAATTAGAGTGAACTTCATAATCTTCAGTCATTTTTCTCCACTAAACCACATCTCAAGACCATCATAACCATTTGTCCCTGTACCCTCTGCTTAGCCGTTACCATGGTCCTCTCGTCTACATGCCTGTGATGTAATCTTAGAACCAACTGCAAGCACTGACTGGGTGATTATCCCCATTCTGTCAGCTTAAGGACGGTTGAGAAGCTGATTCATTCCCACTATGAATATCTCTGCTGATTGATGGTATAAGCAGCACATAAACACCCTGAACAGCTTCTTGAATGCATCATGGTGGCCATGGCTGGGATGTGTAGCAGGCCCACTGACTGAGTCACCCTGCAATTGAACTGCAGCTGAGTGCTAATAAAATCCCTTTTAAGAAAGCCAGACCTGCGTTGTTTAATAACAGCTCGAGTGATTGGAACAGAGCCGTTTCTAGCACGTTTCTTATGAGGTAAGAGGCTCTCAGATGCCAGCCTCTTTCCCAGAAGAGCATTCTTAATTAAACACCACTCACAGGGAACCTGTTTCTGCCACTGAATCCGTGCCAGCTGTCTGATACCGTGCAGGGAAATGCAAAGTGATGAATTACAGCACCGCCATGATTCTCGATAAACTAATACAATCTGCCAGCTTTATTGTGTCCTGAGAGGACTGAAAAGTAGGTACAGCTTATATATAGGTGTCAAGACATATTTAACACACCACATACAGCAAAAAGATCAGACTCCACTCCTAGTGGACCATACGACTAGAGAGATCTGTGCTGTCTCTTTACAACACACCAAATTCAGACTATATATAAAAGCCTTTGTAATCAGGATGAGTTGATTCAGACATTAACTGTGGCAGGATACAAAAACCTGCAGTGCTGTGGATCCTGGTCCTGACCCTGTGTGTCTATCGACTATAAAGTGTATTATGGATTCTCAGCATCCTGTAGGCTATATGATTTACATATCAGCTATCAACTACTTTTCATAAAAAGTGAACCTAACCCTAACCCATTTATTTCATGATTCTCATACCAATGCAATATTATTGCTACTACTACCTTTAAAATGAAGCAATTTTATTTAAAGTGCTTCACTTGACATCTAAAATGACCACTCTACTGCACAAAAAATATATACATTCATCAACAGGTTTTGACATCATGTCTTTGCCTCTTGTCGGTGTATATCAGCAGTGCTGACTGAAAATAAAATGACAAGGCAACTTACATACATATACAGTGTACAGACTCACCAGCCATACCACACCGCGACACGTTTAGGTATTTATCCACTTAGCCAATCGTGTTGCAGTGCAATGCATAAAATCGTGCACATATATGTCAAGAGCTTACATCAAATTTCAGAAAATGGACAACTGAAGATAGGAAAAACATCATCGCCTGGTCTTTTTCCAGTTTTCGGCTATCCGGTTTCAGTGAACCTGTGCCCACGGTAGCCTCAGATTCAGTATGTCGTGTTTTCTGAAATACTTTTCTGCTCACCACGGCTGTAAAGAGTTGTCAAGAGTTACCGTAGCCTTTCTGCCTGCTTGAATCTGTCTGGCCATTCTTCTCAGACATCTCTCATCAACAAGGCATTTCCTCCTGCAGAAGTGCTGCTCGCTGGATGTTTCTGCTATTTGCACCATTCTGTGTAACCCGTAGAGAGTGCTGTGTGTGAAAATCTCAGATTTTTTCAGCAGTTTCTGAAATACTCAAACCTACCTATCTTGAACCAACAAACATACCACAATCAAGGACACTGAGATTACTGAGATGAATGTTTCCCTATTCTGATGCTTGATATGGACATTAACTGTAGCGCTTGAATTTCCACATAACTGGGAGATTGGATAATTGCATGAACATGCAGTGGTGCCGGTGTTCCTTTTAAAATGGCCAGTCCATATAGATCAAACACCTGTCTTCAAATGGGGACCTAAAATGCATTTCAGCAGGAGCATGTTATCCAAGCCTTGATTAGATGTTTATTTAGTTCTGAATAGCAGATGTCTCCATTGGGAAGACGCTGGAAGGGAGATCAAAACAGATTGGCTCAGATATTTCCTGTAACTGCTTTATCAGATGAGGAGAGGTTCCGGGTCTGGCTCATCAACACAAGACTTGACTTGCCTTGTGTTTGGGAACTTGACATCACGGTAAGATGATTGGAATTGGAGCATCTTTTATAAAATATCAACAAAGTTGGAGTTGCAAAAGAGTTTTATTCAGTGCTGTAAAATACGTCACTGTTCACATGACCAGGATATCTGTATATCTTTAAACTACAGCTCTGCCCATGTGCCCTCTACAGAGAGAATTTCTTTCTAAATCTAACATGGCTGCACCCTCAGGCAACGAAGCAAAAAGAACTCATCTGTCAGCGTTATCCATCACCCGAAAGAAATCCCTGCACATCAGCAGTTCTGGCTTACTTCAAGTCTCCATACTTAGGCGTTATAAAGACTCGATCCAACTCACGGTTTCTGTTCCAGAATCCCACTTTTCTGCTGAAAACTGCAACCATGTCGAAGAACAACAGACCACAGCATCAAATTACCAGTAAAAAAAAAAAAGCTTTCCACAGAAGGACTGGTTGAAAAGGGTACAGCGAAAGAAGAATTTTAGATTTATACAGTATATTACAATCAAAACATCTGTGAGGCACTTACTGAATATTTGCAAGTACCTAAATAAACATGAGCTAAGATTTCAGTCAGCACTGATCTCAGATTCGAGGAATGTCCTAGATTGGTGCCCTCCCTTCCTCCCAATCCTTGATCATCATAACCATTTAAGAGTTAAACAGATCATTAAAATATCTCAAAGCAGGCACAAATGCACCGGGTTACACAAGTGGATATGCAGCACATAGTTCATTCCTCTTACAAAGTTCAGGGGGTCAGATTAAAAGCAGAGGGCGGCTAGTTCGAGCATGATGTGGTCAGAGTTGCTGGACTGCATCCCTTCAGCTTTCTCCACCGGTGTTAATCAGTGCAACAGAAAGCTAATTGAACTTTCACACTGCATGTCCAAAGTAAACATTTTCTCACAGGGATCCATTTAAAAAAAAAAAATGCTTTTGCCTTTGAGCACGTCCTATATCCAGACATAGGCATGTCCCTTCCAAAGCAAAGCAATTCCACTTCTGAGCGATAACCTGATATTAAGAAAAGGGTTTTGCCACCGTTTAATGAGAAGTGTTCTGATACAAACTCTCTAATTACACTGCCATCTGCAGAAAGCATAATTATAGCAAACACAACAGCGCCAAAAATGATTTTACCCAGACTGATATGTCAGGCTACAATGAAAAGTGTATGAATAGCATGAATGAACGTCAGCCCTGAAATTGGGTCGTTTTAACATCTTCAACAGGCAACTCTGTCCCTCAGTCTTTGTGGTCTAGTGGTGTTTTTCAGCCTGGAACTGAAGGATCTAGACTCCGGAAATTCAGGGTAGTGTTTTCTACATCCTTCCCCAGTCAGGCCCGTGGCAAAGCCTCGTTATCACTGTGCAGAATTACCGCCAGATTCCTCTGGGCTCCACACACCCTCACATTAGAGCAAAAGAAAAGAGCAAAGAAGAGAGCAAGAGAGACAGAGACAGAGTGGGAAGGATAAAAAAGGAGAGAAAATGGTGCAGTTGTACATTCCAGAGGCTATTTCATTCGTCTGTCACCAGGTTCAATCTGTTCCTTATAAGGCAAGGGCATTCCCCTCATATTTTCCAAACACCACACTGTTATCAGATCCAGTTCCGTGGCCAATTACTCGCTCTCAAGAGCCTGCACCGCTTACCAGCATTTATACCCGAGTCTGAACCAGCACGCTGGACAAACTTGCTCCTATATCAACTTCTGAACGCTGCCGCAGTTCAAGTTAGTACACTTAATTATCTTGGTTTGCTAAAAGGCATCCGGTTATCTCTGAACCATGAAGGCATGTTATGGGATGGTCAGTAGTGTTATTAAAAATCCACAAGTTGCTTTACTGCAGACTAATCAGCACATAGAATGCATTTAGCAAAGCGAACCACTCTCCCATCCTCCAGCCCTGGTCTGTCCACAATCCCACAACAGAAAACAGATGAAACAATACAAGAATGTTCGTGACTGGCAACAGCACACCGCAAATATTTCGGGGAAGAGAACAACGAGAAGGAATCCGGCCAGAATATACAGCACAGATGATGCTACTGAAAGTCTTTGTACCTTTCTGTTGTCCTGTCCAGTTTTATTACATGGTCCTGTGTATTTATTTTATATTTTGTATATACCAGTCTCGCACCATCACATTTTTGCATTCCTCTCTACTGTGCTACCGCAAAGAAAGTACAAACTATTTTCTCGGAACTGTAGGCTCTATGCTAACATGCAAGTGGGTAGAAAAAGATAAAAAAGGGTGTAATAGCAAGATCGGTGTTTCAAAGTGCACGCACTATGAGGTGCAGGGAAGTAGGGTGAAGCTGGACTTCAGCCCTCCACGCTTGGCAGAAATTAGGGACGCCTTGGACAGATTAAGTAAATACGCTTACCATGACTACACAATTTACTACAGCGAGAAGGAAATGTTTCCTGAACAAGAGGTTACGGGTTAAGATGTTACCGTGTTGCACAACTTCATTCTGAGTTCCAAATAAACACCTTCAGCACATAAACACAATCTCTCAGTACTGCAGGAGGGAGTCAACATTCGTTCAAAGATACGTGGAAATGTATTCAGCACAAACATAATAAGGGAATTTCGCACTTCGTAAAAATGATTATGCATAGTATCAATGGATAATAAACGTGTAAGTAGGAAATCTGAGGTTAAAATGTACGCAGCTTCATTTTTATGGATTGATTTGAATTTGTAAGCAATAAAGATCTAATAAAGTATTATAACTGTTCATAAAATAAACATGAAATTCAGATTTCAGATTCAAACTGTCAAAGTCCAGAGATTTAACAAGAGCAAACAGCACAGATTCATCAGCGCTTTGAACATTCGAATCAATGCAATTACTTCCGCTACTTCCGCTAATTCATCCCGCTCAGGGTTACTGCGGATCTAGTGTCTATCCTGGGAACTCTAGGTTTGATGCAGGAACACAGCAAGGAAATGATGCCAGTCCTTCGATGGACACGACACACAGCTAGAGACAATTTAACATAGCCAGTCCACCTACCAGCGTATTTCCAGGGTGGAGGAAACTGGAGAACCCAGAGAAGCGGGGACACAGACTGAACATCCGAATCGCCACACAGAGCTCAGAACTGACCCGCTGCACCAAGGTACTGACCCGGATGTGAATTTTATGATCGGTGTAAAAGGCAACAGCAATTTTATACATTTTATACATGTTTATGAACCTGATTATGATCAAATGTAATGCACACACATTAAAGACATATGATATGAATTTGAAGGAACTATTTAAACTCATGAAAGCCTAAAAGCATAACCATTCAGATTAGGAGTACTTTTTCTTATTGAGATGATTATGTTTTTTCACATTTCTCATTCCAAATGTTTCTACATCCCAGGCTCGGACTTTCTGCAACTCATCTTTCCACTTCTGCCTGGACAGTAAACATGAAGAGATCTTTCTGTAAGCAAAGCAGGAATGCATCTGAGCCTTCAGTCAGATTCAGCGGTGATAACGAAAACAAAATCACCAAACAAACAGGAAAGCTGTCAGCATCCCGGGCAGAGCAGAGCAGCGCGCGGCAGAACCGACACGCACAAGCAAACTTCAACAGGAACTTTCCCCCCCGGTGTGCCAAAACAGTCTTCTGTACTCTTCCACAACTTACCTGCCACGGAGTGCAAAGCTGGCTGGAGTTTAGCTTCTCAAACACAGCGCTTCCCAGGTCCCTGCTCCGGCTGCTCAATCCTCCGAGACTGACGGGCTTCTGGAAGTGATGCGCTTTCTCATGAAGCTCCGCCCTTTAAACGTGTCCCAGCAACAGCCTCACACAGCGTTTACGACATGTCTGAAAGCAGTCCTGCCTTCCAGGCAACTCCTAAATACGACTTCTGGTCGAATACGCAACTGGCAACTATAAATATTATATTCACCTTGATTCTACGTTATGTTTCTCATAACGGTATACAGTTTCATACAGTTATCATCTTGAACACATCTCTTGGGTCCCTCCAAAATGCTGACAAACCTCAGAATGATGGAAAAGTTTGGAAAAGGCAGACGAAAACACTTTAGGCTGAAAACACTCTAGTACTGGAAAAGAAAATCACCCGCTATAACAATAAAAAGAAATCTATATAGAATCGATATAGAAATCTTCAATATCAAATAGTACAGGAAAATTCCACCATCAAACATTGCATTACATACACTATACACTGACGTACCAGAAAAACTGGTATACCAGTTAATACTCTGTAGGTCACCACAGGATTGTTGCACAGACATGTTTTTTGAGGTCCGACCATTGAATTCCGATGTTATTTGAGTTAGTGTTGTACACCTATTGCGTGAAACGGTTCTCGCCAGCTGACGCTAGTCAGGTTCACCCAGAAGGTTTTTATGGCCACACTATACACTGAAGTACCAGAAAAACTGGTATACCAGTTATTACTCTGTAGGTCCACCACGGGATTGTTGCACAGACATGTTTTTTGAGGTCCGAGCACTGAATTCCGATGTTACTTGAGTTAGTGTTGTACGCCTATCGCGTGAAACGGTTCTCACCAGCTGACGCTAGTCAGGTTCACCCAGAGTGTTTTTAGGCCACACTGCTGTCTTAAGTTCGAGGTTTTTCCGTAAATCTTGTAGTCACGTTACACAATTGAAATGCTCAGACGTGAAAATCCAAACTTGCCTTTTACGTGACCCATAGCACACCCAAGCTCCAACTATTAAACAACAATAACTTGCCATTCTCATGGCACAATCAGCTCTAAAAGTTTCCTAAGATGTCGATTGCTTTATATACGCACTGGTAGATGCAACCGATGACGTGCATAGGTTGCATTGCTATGTATTTTGAATAGGCTCATAAATACTGGTAGTTCAGTGTATGGCAGAAAACATTTGTGCACACTTGCTGTTACAATAACCTCCACTCTTCTGGGAAGGCATTCCACTAGAGTCTGGCTGTAAGGATTTGCATATTCAGGCACAAGAGCATGTGTATTGAGTCAAGCATTGATATTGGGCTAGAAGGACTGGGGTGTGGTTGGTCTTCCAGTTAATCCCAAAGCACATATGGGTGTGATGATCAGGTGTCCACAGACATTTGGACATATGCAGTTGATTTGTGATGTATTTAGACCCTGGTGCTAAATTGTTGAGTTGGGCTTTGCCTATGAAAGACATGATTAAAATACAAATGAAATAAATAAATAGGTAAAGCTTATAAAAGGATTCATCTGACACACTTCTTTATAAGTTGCTTAC
Organism: Leptodoras nelsoni; assembly: GCA_028566375.1. Taxonomy (NCBI): domain Eukaryota; kingdom Metazoa; phylum Chordata; class Actinopteri; order Siluriformes; family Doradidae; genus Leptodoras; species Leptodoras nelsoni. The sequence goes on from JAOVVG010000015.1 coordinate 7,911,109, forward strand.
AAAGAACAGAGTCACTTGAATTGCACATAACTATTTAGAGAACTGTGCAGAACACTCCAAGTCTGCTCAGTGACCGCTCAGTGGCTTTAAAATATTGGCTCTTCTTGCCAAAATAAAGCCTGCCAGGATTTTTTTTCTGAACAATTAAAGGAACAATCTGTCAAGTTGGCACTAAGAAAAGAAAAAAAAAGTTCAAATTCCAATACATGCAATGTTTTGAGAAATGGAGGAAGGAGCCAGACTGGCGTGCAGAATGCCCTTTTTTGGTGATCCTTCATGAAACCTCATTTGAAAACTAAGCCACTGTCAGTGTGCATCATAGGCAATGTTCATCTTGGCAAAAAGCAGGGTGGTGGTCTGTTTAAACACTTAAACACAGGCCTAATATATGCTGTGAAGTGAACGAAACTTCTCATAATGGATTTACAATTCAGACAAGGTGCCCAAGCTACCCACCAACCTGTAGCATTAGAGGCCCATGTGATAGACTCAGAATGATATAGTAATGCAGAATGAGATATCATTCCTGCTTAAACGAAGCTAGGCTTTTTGAAGTAACCCATTAGATTTAATACACGGTTCCTCTGGGGTCAAATAATATATAGGCAATGCTCATTTTGTGCAGTGTCTCAAGTATGGCTCGTCTTGACCCAACGTCATTCTGGACACATGGGAGGCAAGCATCCAGTCTCTGTCCTGGCATGTCTCTTGACTTGACTATATCTTGTTCTTCACTGGTTTTGTATATGTTGTGTAGAGAACTTTTGCGTTATAGGACTAGTTTTGCTTGTATTTGTTTGGATTAGATGTTGTATGGCCCATTTCTAGCAATATCTATGAGCAATATAGCTCAAAGTACCTTGAAATTGGGTCTATCACCCCTAGATTTGGATAATCCAAGTTAATTGCTAAGCACTTTTGTAAGTCGCTCTGGATAAGAGAGACTGCTAAATGCCATAAATGTAAATGTAAATGTGTGTGATGATGTGTTTGCATATTGGCTTTATGAAAAAAAAATGGAGAAACAGCCAATATTCAAACTTTTGCAAATAGATCCAACAAACACCACCATAGGGAATTATAATTTGTTTGCTTTGCACATAAGCCTTTGTAAGAAACAGGAACAAGGAAAATAATTCAGCAGAAATTAAACTGTAAAAAATGAGCATCCCACTGACCAGAAACAGCAAGCAGTGAATACCTTTTCTTTTATACATCATTTTGTAAATCACAAGATGCTGCCAGCAGTTTTATAGTCTCTTGATCTAAGAGATTAAACCTGGTCTATATTTACATCAGTGATTTCATATAGTTATCTCAGTAACATAGAAACCATTCTGTGTATGATCTCATTTGGATCCAGTGATCAATATGGGCATATTAGGTAATTAAGTAATCAGCAATAGTTTTTGTGCTCAGAATGACCCTGTAACAAGAAAGGCTAAAAAACAGAGAAGGCTGCAGCATGAAAACATCTTGTCTCTTACCCCGTAGCATACGGTTTGTTTTATATCTGGCCAGCCAAATTTTCACAAAATAGTCATGAATGTTTGTGAGGGTTGGTATTTTTTTAGACAATGTTGCCTTATATGTGCAGGTGCAACTATATCCTCAGGATGGTTAATTTGTTGGCAACCTTCAGCGTTTTCTCAACAGGCCAGAGTGTTTGAGAAAACACGGTGGTGAATATCACCTGTCACATTCTGTGCTTGCTGGGAGATACACACAGCCAGAGCAGCACATAGTAACAGGTGGACTCTTGCACTTGGTCATAATGCTTGGTCATGGAGCTAATATTGAGTGCTGACCTTCCCTCAGTCAGTCAGAAGAAAACAGACAGTAGTTATGACAATCAACATTGCTCATCACCAGTTTGCCTGACTGCAGGTCTTTGGACACAGACATGCAAACTCCACATAGATAGGACCCTGGCCCAGCTCAGGAATTGAACCCAAATTCTTCTTGCTGTGAGGTGACAGTGCAGACTTGGGGAGACATGCAAACTCCACACAGAAAGGACTCTGACCTGGCCCAGGAATCGAACATGGGTGCTACCAATGGTTGCTTCCAAACTTAAGATCTGCAACTAATGTCAAGAATATTTTCATTTTTTCAAATTAACATTGAATAATACATTTTACTGAAGAAGAATTAAAACCATGCAGAAAACTATAGCCATCAGCTTTCACACCTGTCCACCAGAAACAGGAATCTGAGGCAAGACTGGTAATACACTGACTGACACTGGACACTTGGTCATTTTTTAAATCTACAGCATGTTTACTGTCGCTGTCCTTAATGTGATGCATGACCAGGGTGGCAGGATTCCTGAAATTCTAGAATTTAAGAATTAATATTCTTGTAATGGTTAAGGTACTTCTTCAAATTCTTCACTCAATTTAAATTAGAAATGTACAAACTCTTACATTCATTTATAGTGTGAAGCATAAACCTAGAAACATGGGAACATTAGCAAACTAGCAACTCTAGTATACTAATATCTCTATATAAGCTAAGTGAAAATTAACAGCTCTAGCTGTCACAACACAAACTGCTGTGATAAAGACAAAGGCTGAGTTGCCCAACATGGTTTAACTTTTAAACTGGGTTATTTCACTGTTTATCTACTAGTCCGGCTGCACTGAAATTTAAACCTAGTTAAATTTAGTATACAGTTAATCCTGGTTAAATCTAAACCTTGGGCAATCGGAGTTTAATTTCCAGTTAAACCTGGTTTAAATTCAAGTCTGTTGCAGTAATATTAAACCTAGTATAAAGCTTGATTAGCAGAAAAATTTTAAATCACCCCTGAAGGATGTTTATGTTAGATCTAATTCACTTTAACTAACAATGATGCATAATAATCAATGCATTTCTTCACTGGATGGGATTAAAGCAGAGTTCCTTAGAGAAAAATCAGAGACAATAACAATAGTCATAAAACATAGTTTTTCCAGTGGTATAGATTTACAAAGAGGCTGTCATGTGCCTCAATGGGAAGGTTGGACATGGGACTGGATGTGCCCCCCATAATGGGTGAGACAGGGCAGAGAGCACTGGGTTTTAGATGTCCAGCATGGAGAAATTTAGGTGTGGCATTAGGGGATCAGGTCAGTTTCTATGTTCAGCATTGTTTAAACTAGTTTAACTAATCCAAGGTTAAAATTAATACATGCAACACACCTCTGATTAAGTATTAACCAATTTAAATGTAGATTTTCTAACACTAGATTCAGTGCAGCCGGACTAGTAGATAAACAGTGAAATAACCCAGTTTAAAAATTAAACCATGTTGGGCAACTAATCCAGGGTGAATTTAATCCATGTTGGTGCAGCCCAGTCAAAGTATACAAAGAAGAAGATGTATTACAGTCATAGGTGTTGAGTGATATTTGTTAGGAATTTAAGATGAATGTCTAAAAGCTGTCTGGGAAACGTCACCTTAAGACTTTACTTGTAATTATAGATAATTGTAGTGATGCAATGTTTGAAAATGTAATGAGTAGAAAGCAGAGATTTTTATTTTTAAATGTAGCTGCAAAAGTCAAAAGTATTAGGTGAAAGAAAAAACTCAAGTAATGTACATATACTTAAAAACCAGATTTAATTACAGTAACAAAATAATCATACAGTATGTTTGTACTCTGGTTATATTGCACTAAACAGCACAGCCACTAGTATGTACTCTTTTGCAACACAGAAGCTAAAATGAGAGCTGGCAGTAAAAGAAGCTCAGTGCCACGTGTTTTTTTCATTTCTGCAAGGCTGGCCTTTGAGGATGGAATAAATCTTGATGTCCTGAAATGTTACACTCTCGTGTGGAAACTTGGGTTTTGAAACTGCATTAAAGAGATAGCTAGAGCTCTGAACTTTGCCTGTGCCTGTCCCTACCAACTCCTCCATGGCTAATTTCCTTCCATCATTATGGAAAATGATAATCCACTGCAAATGCTCCTGCAAAACTAAACATTCAGCAGTATCATGCCTGAGCTGGCCTCTAGGGTGGGTCTCTTAACATCTAGCAGGCCTTGGGATTTTTTTGGCTTGTATTTCATCATCACTAGACATAAATTATACACAAACACATTCGTCAGAGTGGATTGAGTGGACATGCCTCTTCAGAGTAGTTAAAAACCTGAGTAAAAGTACTGTGATTGAAAAATTGACTCAAGCAGATGTAAAAATAGTTCATCTAAACTAGAAGAGTGTGCAGCACTGTTCATCCCCCTCTTGTGACTCTTTTAAATTATACCTCCAATCCAAATAACAACTTGAGGAAGAATAAGAAATGATGTAGTGAACAGACTCAGGTACTCAAGTAGCAGCTTGCTTATCTTGCTTGCCATGCGATCAGGTTTACATTTCTGAATAAACAGTGAATAAACTTAGACACATTTAATACACAATGACTGAATGTATTAAACTATACAGAAAGTTTGTCTCTTGTTTCTCAAAGAATGATCATTTCCTTAACTTAAGTGTTAACTTATTATTTAGTTACAGCAACTCAGTAGTTTTGAATAAGTGCTTTATGTTGATCAGGGTCACAGTGGGTCTAGAGCCTATTCCAGGAACACAGAGTGTGAAACAGGACCACACCCTGGATGTAACTACAATCCATCAATGGCACCATGTGCACATACATTCACACTCAGGGGCAATGTAGTATAGACAATAGACCTTTTTCTGGCAGATGGGACAAAACCAGAGAGCGCAAAAAATACCTGCATGAACATGTGAATCCCAATCAGACATTAATCTGAGCTCAAGATTGAACTGAGGACCCTAGAGAGGTGAGTCGACAGCACTACCCTCTACTCCAATTACACTCTCTACACTCTTAACCATTTTTAAACATATTACTCAATAAATTCCACAAACCTTTCATATATTTAGAGAGGAATGTACAGGCATTAGACAATGAAACTGAAACACCTGTCATTTTAGACCACAATAATTTCTAAGTATGGTGTAGGGCCTCCTTTTTGCGGCCAATACAGCGACAATTCGTCTTGGGAATGACATATACAAGTCCTGCACAGTGGTCTGAGTGATTTTAAGCCATTCTTCTTGCAGGATAGTGGCCAGGTCACTACGTGATGCTGGTGGTGCAAGACGTGCACCAACAATTTGTCCTCGTGCTTTTACCCTGCTAATTGAACCTTCACACTCTGCTCTTACTGGTGCAATGTGCAATTAATGAAGATTGGCCACCAGGCTGGTCCAATTTAGCCGTGAAACCTCCCACACTAAAATGACAAGTGTTTCAGTTTCATTGTCTAACCCCTGTAAATCTGGACCAACTGAGAAGCCATAGGAGATTTGATAAGTTCCCATTATTGCATTGCACTACTTCCTCTACGTCCTTTCTAGTTCATGTATGTTGGAAATAAGTATTACTGTAGACCACTCTTTAATGCAGTGTGTTTTCACAGGTTCAAAATCAGGCTAAAATGTCCCAGTTTTCAGTGAATTGCTGGCTTCCTTGAATCCATCAGTTTCAGCTATGGATGAAGTTATCCCAGGCTGGGTGGTGGCCCAGGGAGTATACTGATATAAATTTATTTGTTCAGAAATTGGTTAGAAAAGCAGCTTTTGTCCCCAGAGATGTCCTGCATTTGCAAAGTTACTGGTATATTCCAAAAATCCATCAATCTCAGTTGCTGTAGAACTTAATGTGACTGGCAACCTTTCACTAGTGAAGTAATAGATTCATGTCGTGTCAGCATCATGATTTCACAGAGATAAATGTTGGACTGAATAAACTGTCCAGGAGAGCAAGAGTAACTTTAATCAAATCAAATAAAAAGAAGCATGTGTCATTTTATTTTTAAATGTTTTAAACCTTTTAATTATGGCATTATAGCATTTTAAAAAATTCACAGGAATGTCTATGTAGAAAAGGGGATTAGTAATTGTGAGAGGTAGCCGTATTAACTGGAGAAACTATAAATAAACTAAAAAATGAATGAAAACACATACTGATATTCTACATTCCCATGACTCAGCAGGACTCTCCGCCAACCTGGAACTCGACAAAATCCCCATGCTACGTGTCGCGGCAGAATTCTCTGACTGGGAACCTTTCCTTTCACAAGCTTCTCAATCTGAACTGCTGTGACATGCAGAACAGTTTAGCGAAGAGACAACAAAGCTTTGGAAGCAATTTCACAGCAAAGGTCACACAGAACAATGTGTGGGAGCTTTAACAGTACCGCAGAGACTGCGTTTACATCCAATCAAAACCGGACCATCTGGTCATCATAAAATACAAAAGCTGGATTAATAGAACAGTCTTCAAAGTGAGAGAGCATGTAAAGATACACACATAGGAATGTCAAATACAAAAAAAACCCCCAAAGTGCGGACCTTCTGGTAAACTGGTAATACTCCCAAGATCAACACACATACTTATATTTTTGGAGCTCAAACATTTGGGAATGCTTGTCAGTAGGTTTGTTTATTGTAACATAATATGATTCAGAACATAAGAAATATTAAGTAAAACACTAATCGAATTCCAAAAATATCTGCACCCCTGCAATGAATATTTGGTGAAGCATTCTCTAAAATGAATAACAGCACTGGGCCTCATCCTGTTTGGTTAGAGGACAGATGTAAGCACATTTCCTGCTCTATATTCTTTTTTTGGGAATGTGACAAAGACAAAGACAAAGTGACACATATTTGTCACTTGTGCTTGCACACAGTGAAATGCAACCTCCGCATTCAACCCATCCGTGCAGTGAGACACACTA
>JAOVVG010000015.1:7965497-7983564 GCA_028566375.1 Leptodoras nelsoni
CAGCATACCAGGAAACGTTTTCCACCACCAGCATCACGTAGTGACCTGGCCACTATCCTGCAAGAAGAATGGCTTAATTTTATAATTTAGTATAATTTTAGTGTTTATACATTAGGGATGTAACTGAATAAACCAGAATGACCAGATTACATGTTCTAAATACAAATAAATAAACAAACGGATATGAACAACAGTATTAGGCTTTTTTTTTTATGATTTCCAGGAAATTTCACAGGCCATCTGGTCGGGACTAGATGTATGCATCAAAATCGGAATTCCGTGGAACACCAAAAAAGGCGTGCAAGCAGAAGGTTTTCATTTCATTCAAAGCAAAGCAGTCAGATATTAAACTCAGGAGACAGAGATCGACCTCCATGATGCATTTACAGTATTCATTCATTCATCTTTCATTTAAATTAGGGTACTATGCTGTTTATATTTTAAGAAAAAGAACAAGTAAAATTGTTAGAAAAAACAAATGGCAATCAGAAACACATGGGATTACATCTCTCGTTGAGACCTTTTACAAACTCACATGCTTTTAGGATTTAATTCTGAATACAGAACAGATACAGATATTTGGAGCACTAAACAAATTGCAGATTGTGGCATTATATTACACCCCTATTATACATTTTTAGACACGTTGTTTACGATGTTTGAAATCTCACATCATTACATCTGTCACTAATGATAGAACTTAATACTATTAATATACCATAACTACTCTGCTAACAAAAACAACAAACAAGCTGTCATTTAACCTCAAAAGGCATGACGGCAGTTATTTAGATAAACCTTTATAAATGTTTATATGTCAGGTTATTCCAGGTGTCATGAAAACCTAATGAACCCCACCCTTAATTAAAGTGCTGCCAGTAAAAGTTTGTGTCCCAGGGCAAACTGCATGTGTGGGTCCACTGAAAATGATCATTTCAATAACATTTTTATATGAATGTAGTGGATTCCAGTGCATCTACAGTACATAAACACACTGAGTAGAGACTGAGAGTGTGTTGAGTAACAGATTTTGGAGGAATTTCTGCAAAATGAATATTCCCATAAGATCCCATGGCAGATGCAGGACTGACAGATTAAAAAGTGTACTGGGAGAAAAGCAAGCAAAGCTAATTTACAACTGGAACTGGGAATGAAATGAATGCTTTGCTGTGAAGCAGACATTCCCCATCTGCCTCGCCAGAGCCCACCAGTCAGTCCATCTGCTATAAAACTCTTTTCCTGTAGCTGTCCTAAAAACATCTCAATTCCAGAGCGTTGCTAAACTTTAGTTTCATTTAGAAATGTATGACAGATACAGCAAGTATAGGATATGGAGAAATTCTACATGGCTTATTCATGAAAAATTAGAGCAGCAGTACAGGTAGGAAAAAAGAAATTGCTATATGAATGCAACTTGCTTTAGAAGTGAACACGTTTATTAAGAAAAGAAATAACTAAAGGTAAGTACATTGTCTATTTCATATTGTATTTGCACATAAGTTGGATTCAACTCACAAATCCTCGACTCCCCCTAATTTTTCTGGGGTAGTATACATTTCACCTGACACCAAGTATGCTCTAATCTCAGTCAAGGTTTTTGCCAAGCTGCACTTCAGTGACAAATGTCTGCCAACTAGACATTCACCTCATACCCCATTCCTGCACAAATCTGTGGGCTGGCAGATACATTGCCTCAAAAAGCAGCCTTCAAAGCCACCTCATCTCCAAGCAGCCAAAGCTGGTGGCAGCCATGCACTGTGGATGATTCACATTTCTAGTCATAATTACCAGGGTGACATTTCCTTTTAATTAGACTACCAAAGACACTTTGCTAGATTCTTTTTTTTTTTTTTTGAAGCAAAGGTCATCTCTGGCAGAAGTCAAAGTCTTGCCTTGCTTCAATTTGTGATTGAGAGGCCAGGGGATAATTGATTTGACCATGCACAGTGCTTGTGCTCAGTCCAGATGCATCAGAGATGCAGCCAATACAATAAAAATTATTTACAAGGTACTTTAAGCCTCAAATAAGCTGGGCCAAGACGGAGAGTGGGTGAGATGCTTCTTGTATCATTGTATACTGTATGCATAGTTTCTATTAAACCTTCAACAGAGTTGGAGAAGGGCATAAATTGTTCGAATCTTTAGGATTCATGTAGCAGAGAGCAAATTTAGATGTGACTGGCAGCTCTGTTTGCCTGAATTTGCACCGAGCATACTACAGTGATCAGGACAATACCATCTGTGCACCATCATTATAAAAGACGACTCTGACCCTGTTTAAAATGCACAGACTAGACAGAATGCATACTCATAACACAGCAGGTTTCTTTTCTAAAATGCTCATTTGTTCGCATATCCACGAGAAAGACTGGATGGTTGCTATGGAGAAATGCTTCATGGTAGTGATGGACTGAGTTGTCTGTCTCATAGTCTGCAGGTCAGTGAGACACATCACATTTAAAACCGTGCAACGGTCATGTTCTGAAATCCCCAAGCAGTAAAGACAGGATATGAACTACCTCTGCCAGACAAAAGCATATGCTTTGATATTTATATAAAATATGATGCTTTAGTTTATGTATTACATTATAATATATTACATGACAGCATGTAAATGCACATTTCCGTGGCTGTGATGGGAAGCTTGACCTACTCCATGGGCAGCAGTGGTCAGCTGAATATTCCCCCAGGAGCCGTATGTGAATCAGGTATTTTACCCAGAATTTTGTTTACACACATAATTAACTAATCAGGGCAGTGGTGGCGTGAACCAGCCTCGAGGTGTTGCCTAGCAACCTTGCTGCTGTGATCTGGAATGGCACTCGAGGTGTAAGAGTCACTGCAGTACTTCTTTACTGTTTTGTGAATTTCCACTACGCCTTGACCAGACTGTTTCTCTTCACACGTTCAGTTATGGGAAAACCAGACTGTAGCAAGCTGTATCACAAGGCACCTGGCCTTTCTAAATTAGTGTTTGGATTTTGTTGTTCTTCTTCACCGATTGAAAACAACTGTCTCCCCGAGTATGATAAAGCTGGACAGGACAGAAAATTGTACAAATTTACTCCAAACCATTTGACCAACAAATTAATTTTTTAAACCATTTGTCGCATGCCTTTACCTAGGGTATAGCATAGTTTCCCTGTACATTCTAATATTCAGCGACAATGTGGTAAACAAAGAGCTGAATTTATTGCAACAAAATTTTTTCCCTAAAACGCTACAATGCAATGCATTTTCCTCAATCTTTGACCAGGAAGTCCTGTTTGTACTTCCTTTTTCAAGGGACACTTGAAACTGAGATGTTCAAGACCTGGGAGCTTTCAAACTTGACTAATAATTTAATATTTATGCAAAATGTCTTGAAGAAAAACTGTCAAATTTTGTAACTGTAATATATTATCTGGATTATAAGATACATCACTGGAAATCATAGTTTTAAAAGAAATTCCAATATCCCACCTGAATTATATATTGGTCCACTGTGTACATTTCTTGCCAATATGTCCATACCGTTTTAAAAAACATTTTCTTCCTAGATTATATACTGTAGATGTTTTATGGATGGGAAATACAATGTGATATATAGTCCATGCAGTAAGGGAACTGGAATTGTAGGCAGCATTTTTGACTGCATAGCCAGTTCACACATGCTGCTTTCATCCACTGAACATGAAAGTCAGCTTCTTCTATGTGAGAGGGAAAGTGAACAGGGCAGGGTAGCTCCTCTACCAGAGGAGACTGAAGAAGAGCTAGTGGGCAGTGATGAGGAGAATGACGTTGACATGAACCTGTTTGAGAGCAGTGACCAGAACCAGAAGAAACAGGTATTAGATAGCGCACTGTCTCAGGTGTTTGTGTGTGTGTACAGGAGTGACTGAGTTTCTGTACTAGGAAATAAATTTGTTTTGAGCAAGAAAATGATTTCTCTGTCTTTTCACAGGTGTATGTAACTATGTAATTACAGTGTTATTATTACCATACATTCTGTTTAAATATGGGGTTATACATATCACAAGTATAAGTTGGATTTCTTTAGTCTTGTTTTCAATCAAACAATGTTTTAGAGAAAAATTAGGGACTATTGTCTTTTCCATGACTGAGCATTGTTGCCATATGGCAGTTTACCAACTACCCCTTTAAAAAAATAATATGTACATTAAATAAGCATTTTTATATAATTAATAATATAAAATTTTTTTTATCATGGGTACTACTCACTGTTTTCTCCCACAACTTGGCCTAATAAAACTCATCATTTAAGCCTAATTACATTTACAATTATGGCATTTGGCAGACACCCTTATCCAGAGTGACTTGCATTTATCTCATTTACACAACTGAGCAACTGAGGGTTAAGGGCCCAACAGTAGCAGTGGTGTGGATTTGAACTCATGACCTTTGGGGTCAGCAGTCTAAACCACCATCTTAACCACTAAGCTACACTGCACCTGTAATTAAGCCTAAATAAGCATTTTGGCTATTTGCATAGTTTTCTTTTTAACATAGTGCAGGAGATTATTTCCTGTATGTATTTATATATTTCACTAAGTTTGATGGTATGCTTGTACTCAATACCCTTTTTACAGATTCTCCATAATTTTACTGCACAGACTGGAATGAATCTGGTTCTGGAAAGCTGAACATAATCAACTCTTAACCACCATCACACAATCCACTCAACCAACTCACAACTCTTCATGCATGCCTGGTTTTCAGACCAAAGACAATAGTACCACGGTAATTCTCACACGAATTACAGCATTACAAAACATTTAATGATCCTTAATGATCCCTGAATATGTGCAAGATAAATAGACACAACGAGGTTAACAACCTATTTAACACCGCAGCAAGCAATGAGGTCTCTGTCATGGAAATTGAATGTAACTGAATAACACATTTTTATTGTCAGTTTGACATTGTTTTAGGTTTACATGTGTGAACAAACCAGACGGGCATAAAAACTAAAAAGCCATTATGTGAGAATTTCAGCACATTTCATCTGCTTGTGAATCTAAGTGGATCGTAATGAACAGGAACTGTCCTACAGATGAAATGATAATTTAACAGCCATTGTAGTGCATATGGGCAAAATGGAGGCTTCTATTAACAGATGCTGCCAGTTGTAATAAAGCAAGTAGCCCAAGATTTCAAAGTAGTCATGGGAGTAGCCTGTTCATACTAATTATAACTAATGCAAAACAGATTTTCCTTATTTTTCCAGACAGCTCTGTTTGTAAATTATATTGCTCACTTATTTTTCAGTGCTTCATGTCCAACATCAAAAGAATGACTGATCACACTGGCTTGGTGGAAAGCGGGCATTTAAAAACTTGCATGGAAAATGTCACATGAGATGCTTGATGTTAAAAACCATTCGCACCTTTTCCCTTTGACGTATTTCAATGACAGAAAATATCTTCTTCTCTTAGGTGAGACCTCTCTTATTTGAAAATATCTTGCCAGTAATCATGGAATAAATCATCCTCCCACATGTATAGCATCTGGAGATTTCTTTAGGAACCATGATGTGACACCATGGCATAGCCTGATATGCCTCAAATTACACTTTAGCTCAAAGGAGAGACATACAGGAACATGTAATTGCCTGCTGAGGCCTGACAGCTTCTGCCAACTATTCTTTAAAAAGTAATTTTCATTACACGTCTACTTGTGTTGTCAGCAGTTGTGCTACATTGTTGATATTTAAAGGAATGCACCAAAATATAATAAACTTCCCTGTATTGGAAGTAAATGGCAAATATATGTTTATATTGTTGTTATATGGTTAAACAACAAATTTAACAAAGCGCCTTATGTTTGAATCTACCAATTTTTATAAGAAACAAAGGACATTTGAATATGAGACCGACAAATGTACCTCGTTGTCCATGTGTGCCCTGTTAGATCAATTGTTTAAACAATTAATACAGTGGCTAATACAGTTTTTTTTTCATGTATAATTTTCTTTCCACTTCACAATTGTATACCACTTTGTCTTGGTCTTTCACATTAAATTCCAATAAAATATATTTATTTTTGTGGTTGTAATGTGACAAAATATGGAAAAGTTCAAGGGGTATGAATACTTTTGCAAGCCACTGTAGCTATAATAGCTATCTACTCTTGGATTCCTGGGTTTCACCTGTTAAGACTGTATTTGTGGATAAAAAGGATAAACCAACCTTTGAAGAGCTGTCTATGGGAGAAATCAGGTCAACAGCAAAACAGCAGTGGTTGATGACAGAAACATTGTAAGTGCTGTGAAGAAAACCCAAAAACAAAAGTCAATAGCATCACCAATGAACTCCCCGGGGCAGGAGTGAAAGCACCACAGTTCACCTTTTATAGAAAACATTGGCAGCAGAAGTATAGAAGCCATACCATAATCTGCAAACCACTCATCAGCAGTAAGACTCAGCAGGTCAGATTATTACGGAAAGAGCACAGAAATGCGGAGATAATACATAAATGGTCTACATGAAGATTAACATCTAGAAAAGTGATGGAAAGACCAAATTGTGAAGAAAGGATCTGAGTATCATCTAAAAAACATACAAACTCATCAGTAAAGCAATGTGGAAGTAGTATCATGGCTTAGGCTTGCATATCTGCTTCAGGACCAGTGTCACTAATATTAATTGATCATATAACTCATGATTTTAGCAGCAGAATGAATTCAGGAGTCCACAGAAACATTCTGTCTGCCACTTTACAGTGAAATGCATCCATTCTAATTGGGATGAACTTCATCATGCAGCAAGACAATGACCCAGAACACACTGCCAACACAAGAAAGAGCTTCATCAGGGGGAAAAAGGAGAAGGTTTTAGACTGGACGTGTTAGTCACCAGACCTTAACTCAACTGATCATCTATTTTACCCCCTGAAGAGACTAGAGGAGAAGCCCCCTTAAACAAACACAAGTCTGGAAAAGCATCACGGACAATGCAGCAGGTTGGTGATGTCAGTGGGTCACCAGCTTGATGCAGTTACTGCAAACAAGGGATATGCAACCAAATATTACTTATTTTATAATTATATTTATGTATTTTATGCAACCAAAGTGTTATATACTTTCTATCTGTTCCAAACCTTTTGCTCACCCACAAATCGGATGCTACCAAAGGTGCCATGTTCTAAATTATTTTACACATTTATATTTAAGTATCAGGAAATGAAAGCTGAAAGTCTTCTCAAACTCATCTTTTGATCTTAAACCTAAATGTCTTCAGTGCATAGCAAAACCAAAAAAAATATATGCCTTGCTGTTCCAGCACTTTTGGAGGGGACTGTATGTATACCAATCTGCTTTAATTATGTTTTTCAATATACAGAGCACAAACAACATCTATTGGTGGAATCATCAAGGCAAATCATTCCCTTATTATTCTTACATTGTAGAATAACACTTGAGTAGACACAAAGCCTTATAGAACAAAAGTCATTTTTACAGAAGGGTAATGCTCACTGAAGCACACATTAGCGTGAAATGAATCTAGTCACAGTTCATTTGCTTGTTCAGGCCATGTAGTCCCCTCTGTCTGTCTTTACTTCTGTCTCCACATCTGACATGTGTCATATCGGCACATTCTCCTCCTGTGTCCATAGCAACTGAGTCCATCTCCCAATGAGCTACAGAGCTGACAGCGGATCGCCATTAACACAATGTGCTACACACACTTAAGGATTGCTTACAGCAATTTAAGAGATTGGGTAACTGCTGGAGCCTCTTCAGAATTGTAAACAGTTGTACATGGTTATCAGAATGGGTTGAGTAGTTTGTTTAGTTTAATTTCTTTGTACAGTGCCGTGTGCTATGAGTTCATACCAGCTCATAAAGAACTTTTTTTATATAAGATATTTTGAGAATAATCCAGAAATTTTGAGAAGTCCAGCTTTTTTTAAAAACTATTTTAAAATGACAGAATCTTACTATTTTTGTATTATTTCTAATTATCACCTGCCATAGAGACAAAATGTTAACCTTACACACAGGGAGTTTCAGCAAGTGATATTAGGCAGTAGTGCTGCAGCTTAAAAATAGGATATATTTTTATTCATACCGGTCCTAATCCATAGTTGAATTACACACTCTTAGGCTCATATTCTGAGTACAAATCAGACGTCAATGTTCACAAACCCCATTTCCAGAAAATGTGGGAAAATTTCTTAAAATGTCTGTAATTAATGTCTGTTATTAATTCACTTGCAGCTTAGTTTAACAGAGAAAAGGACAAAGAAAGGATTTTCAGGGTTTTCAATGATTTACTTTTACAATGATAATACTATTGGTTAAATATAAAGAAATTTACAACACACTGCAACACACTCAAATTTGGGTTCAGAGGAAAAATTAGACTAAAAAGGTTATACAAGTAACACTGGAAGGTTTTACAATTTGCAGGTTAACTGGTAACAGGGGACGTCATCAAGACTGAGTATGAAAGGAGCCACTTGGTCTTTTCAAGCAAGGCTAGGGCATGGTTCACAAGATCGGATTCAGAGTTAGGTTATACAGGTACTTCAGTTAGTTTCCTAGGTACTGTGTGTAGTTCACACCTCTTGAGTTTGCCAGATATTTCTTAAGCAGAAATGTCCAAGTTGTTTTTTTTTTTTATCTATGTACAGCACACTGCCTTTAAACACAAGCACTTGCCTTTCAGCCTGAAAAAATTGGCTTGAAGTAGCAAATCTTATTGCTGTCAAATAATACAATGTGACTAAGGCCTTGGGCTACTGATCAGAAAATCATGAGCTTAAATCCTACTGCAAGCGGCCACTGTTGGACCCATGAGCAAGCCCTTAACCCTCACACCTCCAGGGGAGCTGTAGCACGATGACCCTGCATTCTGACCCCAACTTCCCAATAAGCTTGTACATGTTAAGGAAAGAATTTCACTGTACTGCAATGTAAAGGCTTTTCTTATATTCTAAAAACGAGATATAAAAAAAACAATAAAAATGGAAAATGACTAATACAGTAGTACATGAATGAAACAGTGGTAATATATAGCACCGTATTAATTGTTCTTGTAGTAATTACACAATTAACTACTGAAAATTCGTTTTTATTTTATACTGCTTCCACACACATTGTTTGCAGGTTTAAAATAACACTTCATCCAGCGCCCTCTATTTTTATTATATAAAGAGTATTATTATATAAAGATAAGCTTAAATGCACTTCTCGGCTCTGTTTACAGCTCCCTGTAAGTGTTCATAACTTTATCAATAAATTGTTCAGTCGTTCAGATAAATAATGTCTCTGATTAAGATGCTGTTTACTCTGATACACTTTAAAGAGGTGATACTATTCATTAATTTTTATGTATTTAATATTGGGCTCTAATTGCATTACATAGTTTTTTAGTGAATGTACAATTTCCCAAACATGCTTTTTGCTTGAGTTGGCAGCACACAACAAAAGTGGGCTTAAGGAAAAAGGAAGCACCTCTGTTTTACATGAACTTCACTGTGCAGCACTATGGAAATCCGGCACTATGGAAAAACTATAATAATGAGGCTCTTTTTTGTTATTATCATTATCTGCTTTATACTACCATAGGATCAAGTGATATTTTATAGTCACTCAATTAACATAGATATGAGCTATATGAGCTAGCTAATCAGCAAGCTGATTAACTGCATGCGCCGTTAATAGAAATGTGGTGGGTGATTTCCCCCAAAATAATTGATGTTATTTGCAAACTAGATAAAGAAAACGCTATTATTTTTTCCATGAGGCGAATGTAATACGAAAGTATGTAATTGAAGGTCAAGATCAATCCTGATTAAAGGCAGTGTGATGAGTTTAAAATACAGAAAAAATAAAATAAATAAATTTGATTTTCTGAACATGTGTGCTTTGTTGATAAGGTTTCTGGAAAGAAATGATGTAGAGAAAACGTCTTTGCTGTTGGCAGCAGAGGTGTAATTGTTCAGTGAAAACCTACTATGAAAACAGGTTTACCATCGTCATAGTACTGTTTAATAGTGCAACGTTCTCTTTTATAAAAACCTATTTGAATCTTGCTTTATTTTTCAATTTGCATTTGCTTTGTGTTTACAGAAAAGCATCCTGGTAACCTTGAAGGGGCAAACTGCATGGAGGTGTTTTCAAAAATCTAAATGCACCACCGAGAAAATCTAGTCAAGTCTTAATATGGATAACTTTTGGCATATAAATCTTTTAATGTGTCTTTTGAACTTCAGTGGCTGATTTAAGTCAGGAACTCTGAATACAGCCCATCGAGGTTACTCTTCCTAATCGTCTGCTTACTAAGGCAAGCCACTACTGAGTGATCCTTGCACTGACTCTTCAGAATCATGTTCCTGAGCCTTTCTGAAGATGTCACTGTGGTAATTACACAAAGGCATGATAGAATGCTGGAGCCCATGATAATTACATCAGAGATATGTTTTGTTATGCACCAAATGCTGCATAGATTTGGGGAGACAGTACTTTAATTAATGCACACTCAAGGGGCTATCAAAGTGGCCCAAGTGGCCAGAGTGATTGACACATAAATTAATATTGTCAGGACTAGAGATACATGACAGACTCTCCTTTATGCCACTTTTAAGAGGCTCAAGGGTGATGCAGTTAGCATACTCTGCAATGGTTTTGCAACAAAGGAGAGTTCTAGCCTTTCATCACTTCAACTTCTGTATAATTATCTCTCTGGGGAAGCAGGAAACACTCAAAGAAAAGACAAGGTCAGCTGGATCATCAATCATTTTGACATTTCCGCCACCTTTGACACAGTCTGTCTTTCTGTCCATCCTTTCTGACCTTGGCATCTCTGGCTCTACATCAAAGTGGTTCAAGTCCTACCTGGAAGGGTGGTCTTTAAAGGGGCTCAACATCCACTACATGCAAACTCTCTGGTGTCCCACAAGGTTCAGTGCAGGGTCCTGTTCTATTTTCACTCTACACTTGCTCACTGGGAGATGTCATTTCTTCACCTACTTCTCCTATTATTGTTATGCTGATGTTACTCAATTCATCCTTTCTTTTTCTGCTTCTGATACTCAGGGTTTGACTGAGATATCAGCAGGTCCAGCAGACATTGATTTGTGGATGGCAGCCCACCAACTCAAGATAAACCCATGCAAGATGGAGCTGCTTAACATACCAGGAGTTGCTGGTCTTCATTGTGATCTCTCAATTTCCTTCGAGAACACCCTGATCACTCCATCTACAGAAGCATGCAACCTTGGAGTAGTTGTTGATGATCAGCTTTTTATTGCAGCTCATGTTGCTAACCTGATTCAGTCATGCATGTTCAAAGAATTCGACCATTTCTCTCGAGGGAGATCAACCAGGTACTTGTTCAGTCTCATGTCATCTCAAGACTAGACTACTGCAACTCCCTCCTCGCTGGCCTTCCTATGCATGCCATCAAGCCCCTGTAACTGGCTTCCTGTAGCAGCCCGCATCAGATATAAAACCCTGATGCTGGCCTACAAAGCCGAAAATGGTTCAGCCCCTCTCTATCTGATGGCAATGGTCAAAGCCTGATGCGTACCCAGCGGCCTTCGTCATCCAGGGTCTATTGTGAGGCAAGCATCCAGACTCTTCTCTGTCCTGACACCAAAGTGGTGGAATGCACTCCGCCCGAGTGTCCAAACAGCGGAGTTGCTTGCTAACTTCAAACGCCAACTGAAGACCCACCTCTTTCAAGAGCACTTAAATGAGCACTAACTCAATTCAAAACTATCTATTAAAGCTCTTACTGCAGTTTTCAGCAGTTATTATATTGACTGCCCTGTTCTTTAATGGTTTTGCATGGCCATTTCAAGCAGTATCATAGCTCACAGTACCTTGAATTCAGGTCTACCAGCTTTGCTTTGGATATTCTAAATGAATGACTAAGCAATTTTGTGAGTCTCTCTGGATAAGAGTGTCTGCTAAATGCCATAAATGTAAATGTGAAGATTATGTGGGGCAAAACTCAAAATCTAGACTAGAGTAAATGAAATTACTTACTTGGCTTACTTGTATGATGATCAGTAGTGGATATAATACTACTACTACTACTACTACTACTAATAATAATAATAATAATAATGAACTATTTAAATTCTATTGCATTTCTGTTCTTCTATTAAAAAGAATAAAAACATTCTAACAGAGAAAATTATACAGAGAGCACTTCCATATGAGATGGTGTATGCATGCTGATACTACTGACATTCAACATTGCTCTCTACAGCACTAAAACACACACCAGGTATGCAAATCAGAACACAAGATGCACCAGAGGCTACTCTTTTCCACTTCATCTCTGTCCTCGTTTACTCCATGGCTTCTTTGATATTCTCTAATTTCTGCTTCTTTGGGGCATGGCAGTGGTTTTCCCTCCATTTCTTTTTCACCTCTAACAGGGACCTTTCCATTGGCAGATTTCTCTTAAGATTGGTGTTATCTAGTTCATTCCTAAGCCACAGCTGTCTGTGAAACTAAATTATTAACTGTACCAAAGCTATATTGATGGTTTTGCCCTGGCATTAACATGATACATACAATATATTACCATTCCAGGTTCATTACAGGTTTTCCTGTAGTTTACTTAGAGTTTTATTTTAAAATCTACATTAAAGTATAGTTTGAATTTTATCTAATTTGTATTAGAATGTTGTCCATATTCATTCCTTTTCTGTATTATTTGGGTGGTGGATCATTCTCAGCACTGCAGTGACACTGATGTGGTGGTGGTGTGTTAGTGTCTGAGTGGATCAGACACAGCAGTGCTGCTGGAGTTTTTAAACACCTTAGTGTCACTGCTGGACTGAAAATAGTCCACCAACCAAAGTTGTCCAGTCACCAGCATCCTGTAGGCAGCATCCTGTGAGCACTGATGAAGGATTAGAGGATGACTAACACAAACTGTGCAACAACAGATGAGTTATTGTCTCTGACCTTACATCTACAGGGTGGTGCAACTGGGTAGGTGTATCTAATAAAATGGACAGCGAGTGGACACAATGTTTAGAAACTTCAGCAGCGCTGCAGTGTCTGATCCAATCGTACCAGCACAGCACACACTAACAAATTACCACCACATCAAGATCATAATAATAAATATATATATATTCTAATCTACTCATTTCTAATTCCTCTTTGTGTTTCTGTCTAAGGATCCCATCAATCATAATTGCTAGTTTATGTTTCGTGCCTCATGTGGCTCAGCTTCATCTCTGATGCCTTTATGCTTCGCAAGGCTATTTGTTCACTGTTATGTTGTAAATCAGCTCAATTAAACATACCGTATGTGTTCAAGAGATTGAGAGCCATCAAAAGAGACAAAAGCATTTGTCATTTATCTTAGCTCTCTGATTTACAGTGTGTCAGGTGTAATGATGTAAAGCGAGGGTTTAATGACAGACACACTCCCTGTTCTGTTCTTCATGAAGGACAAGTAGACAACAGCACGAGCCAAATTTCTTGAGCATTCATAGCTAGTTACAGTGATATGATGAGGTATTTGCCCCCTTCCCAATTTCTCTCTTTTTTTTTTTTTTGCTAATGTGTCACAAATTTTTTTTTTTCAGATGCTTTTAGAAGACATGACTCCTGTTACATCTGGTGTAAATTAACAACGTATTCCACCAGAAGAACCATACCATACCATACCATACCATACCATACCTAAAGTCAAACATGGTGGTGGTAGTGCGATGTTCTGGGGCTGCTTTGCATCTGCAGGACTTGGGTGGAATTGATGGAGCCATGAATTCTGCTCTCTATCAGAAGATCCTGAAGGAGAATGTCCACAGTTTGTGACCTAAAGCTCAAGTGCAGTTGGCTTATACAGCAGAACAATGATCCAAAGCACACAAGCAATTCCACCTCTGAATAGCACAAAAGAAAGAAAATTAAGGTTTTGGAGTGGCTGAGACAACATTCTGACCTGAATCCCATTAAGATGTTGTGGCAAGATGTAAGATGTAGCCAAATTAAAGCAATTCTGCAAATAAGAGTGAACTACAATTCCTCCACAGCGATGTAAAATCTCATCACAAGGTACAACCAGTTATTAGGATGAATATCTTCAGCTTCAATAAATGGAATGATCATTTAAAAGGTGCACTTTGTGTTTCCTCATGTTGTCTTTATCTTATATTAAAATTAGTATGATGATCTGAAACAGTGTGTGTGTGTGTATTCCATGTTCCATGCTGAGTGACCTATCTGTCCTCTATCTATCCTGGCCATAACCATCCCTATGTTTCTCTTCCAAAGATTAAGCACTTCCCTTCGTCTCAAAAAGAGCATATCAAACTCCACATGTTTTTCATAAATAAAGGTTTTTATATTACCAGTGACATCTCCTCTCCATATAAGAAGCTTGTTTTATGACTAGGGCGTGGAGTTCATTTCCTATCATCATATAATCACTGGGCTACAGCCATTCATTTTATAGCTGGTAAGGGAAAATATTACCAGCGTGTGTGTGTGAAGCAAGACCAAGAGCAAGACAGTGAGAGAGAGAGAGAGAGAGAGAGAGAGAGAGAAAGAAAGAGAGAGAAAGAAAGAGAGAGAAAGAGAGAGAGAGGGGCATTGATTTTTTTTTCAGAAAGTGAACAAACACAGCCTGGAGGATGCTCATCAATCCCAAATAACCTGTACATCACTAATTTGCAATTCCCACCCACAATGATGAGCACCATGCCAATGAGCTAAGTGCATCGACAACTCATTTTAAACTAGATGAATCTGACAAGTGGTGAAATTTAGCAATCCACACACTAGTCATGTTGTGCTTTAAAGGTGAGTCACCTATCTTCATTGGTTAGTGCAAGGTGAAATAGATTCCTTGTCCACTTCCTGTTTGGCTGAGGTGGATAAATAGCTTGTGACTA
The DNA here is from genome assembly GCA_028566375.1 of Leptodoras nelsoni. NCBI lineage: Eukaryota > Metazoa > Chordata > Actinopteri > Siluriformes > Doradidae > Leptodoras > Leptodoras nelsoni. The sequence continues at coordinate 7,980,369 of JAOVVG010000015.1, forward strand.
TGACTTTGTACTGCCCATGCCTTTCTGCACTACTCTCAGTGGCAAGGGAGGTAGCAGTGCTAATAGGATTTCACACACACAAACACACACACACACACAAGGGTACAATTGAGGCAAAACCCTTAATGCATTCATGCCAGATAACTCTAGAAACACTCTATAGGTTTGCATGTTCTCGCTATGCATGTGTTATCTGCTGGTTCTCTGCTTTATAACTGGCAGTCAATCAGCAAATAAGATGACATTCACCGATGGCCAGTGGCCGATGTTTATCCATTGTGTCGCATCAATTTTGCTCTGGCTAAATGTTGTGGATAATTTTCTTCTAACCCATATCATTGGTGTTTCATACTTTGTACAATTTTAGGTGAACTTAGGCGTATTAAGCCTCAAAGCAACCATTGAATTGAGCGATGTCATCAGCTAGGCGATTTAATACATAGATTTCATGCTTTGAGCATGTGTTTGCACAGGCTTCCTAGCGCACTCCTGCTTCATCCTCCATGCAATATGGATAGCCAAAAAGGGCAAATTAGTTCTTTCTCTGCAAACAATAATTTGAATAGGGAATCATTTCACATAAGGCCAGGATTTAATGTTATATTATGCATATAATATACAATAAGTGTAGAATCATGTAACTGTGTGTGTATCACACTGATGATAGCCTGTAGGAACTGCACTATCAAGCAAAAGAACATCAGTGTCAGCATCGGCTGTCAGACAAATTGTTATTTTAAAGATCAGTATTGGGCCAGAATTCCACAATCTGTGCACCCCAATAATTTATTACAAAAACCACATGTCACTTTGTAATCTTGTTGAAAAGGCTTGGCATGCATGTGCATTCACACAAGAAGGTATTCATGCTTTCCAGAGAGTGACCTTAATGATTAATAAGGTTAATAAGGTCTCTCTCTCTCTCTCTCTCTTTTGTTCTCTCCAAATGTTACTGTACTCATTTATTTCCCAGTTAGTGCAGTGGTTCCCAAAGTGTGGCAGCTACTGCAAGAGGCGCGGCAAGGCAAATCGTCTATGCGCGTTTGAACACTGCTAGCAAAATATGGACAAGTTTGTGAAAGCTAAACGTGCAGCAGATGATGAATTTTCTCAAGCCACAACTTCCAAAGGGAAAACAAGAAAATATGATGAGGCATATCTCGCCCTCGGCTTCAGAAGTACAATTGTGGGTAATGAGGAGAGAGCTCAGTGCTTTCTCTGCTTGAAAATACTGGCTTCTGATAGTCTAAAACCAAACAAATTAAAGTGGCACTTGGAGACAAGTGCACAAAGCACAAAGACAAACCAGTTGAGTCCTTTAGAGAAACTGTCATGCATAACAGTGTCACTTTATTAAAGCTGCATCTGTACCAGCAAATTCTCAACTCCTATAAAGTAGCTTTCAGAGTTGCATCTTTTTGGAGGAGGAGGAAGGTAATGAACTTGCAATCAAGTTTAATGGTAACAAATTCCTCATGAAAGTTGCGTACCTCAGTGACATTTTCAGAAACCCAATGGGACAAAATCACATCACTCATAAGAAAACTGGAGATGTGGGGGCAGCAAGTTAATGAAGGAAATATAGACTCAAATCTTTCACTGAGGTCAACAAGCTTCAGAACACAATGATCCCATGCATAAAAGCTCACATCTCTGCCCTACAAAAGAATTTTCAGATTTATTTCCCAGCGCAGGATTCTAAACAATATGACTGGATCATGCACCCCTTCAGTGCTATCACACCTGCTGACTTCAGCACTGCAGAAGAGGAGAAGTTCATTGAGGTCAGATCTGATTCAACAATGAGGTTGCAGTTTAACTCTAGCTGCATTTTGGATTGGAGTGGAGAAGTGGCAGAGCTGTGGCCATGCTCCTTCCTTTTGCCACATCCTACCTATGTGAGATAGGTTTTTCTGCAGTGGCTTCAATCAAGACAAAATACAGATCAAAGCTGGATATTGAAAATGAACTGAGAGTGGCAGTCTCACAGCTGCAACCCTGTTTTCAGAAGATCCGCAGCACAAAGCAAGCTCATACCACTGGAGAGATATGGGGATTAAATGTCTCATTTTAGAATAGCAAATGTGCAAGTTTTAGACTTTTTCTCAAAGGAAGCCATTTGATAATGATTTTTTTTGTGCAGGGAAACAATTAGGAGAGAATATGTTTCTCAATTACTGTTAAGCACAATTTGCTTTTTACTCACAAGTATTTGCAGAAAATACTGCAAAAAAAGTGAAAAAGTTTGGGGACCACTGTATTAGTGCTTGTGTATCCAGATCTCAGTGAATGCGACCATCGCCATCACAGTCTCAAATGCTTTTTTTTTAAGCCAACTTCTACTTATTTTTTTTTTCCTTCGGAACAGAAGCCACTACTCCACTGTTTCTCACAATCTTGATACAATCAGCCTACACACAACCCACACAGAAAGTGTTGCTGTGGAACTCTCAGATGTGAAACAAACAAAAAAGAAATATTCACACAGAGAAATAGCCGAACCTGAATTAACCTTAAATAAATATTGTTTTAATCTAAAAGCAGAATCATGCTGCATAGATACTGCACAGATGTTTCTTACCTATTATTAAAGGCTTACTCTTTAAAATATGTGAAATATTGCGTTTCCTCCCAAAACATACTAGTAGATGTACTGGCTACACTAGAATCCCACTGTGTATACTGTATGTGTGTGCATGGTGTCTTGTGATGGATTGGTGTTCCATTCATGGTATACTCCCATACACTTGGTGTTACCGGCATAGACTCTGGGTCCACTGCAACCCTGTTGCAACTTGTTGGATCTCATCCAGAGCGTCACTATATCAGGTCTCATTCAGAATATTGGACCAGGCCCATTTCTGGCAGGGGCATATTCTGGTGTTATGCTATGCTCCATTATCCCAAAATACAGTACTCAGAGCTAATTATCCCTGTGTGAGTGCAGTGAGGCTTGAAGGCAGGCATAGCTTCATTCTGGATAGATCTGTGAGTAATGTGGAGTAAAGTAATACCTAACCCTGAAAGGTGGAGATAGTCGGGGAACAAAGACATGGGGATAACTTTAGCTTGAAAAATCCTTTAGATGGGGTGACATGGTGGCTCGGTGGGTAGCACCATCGCCTCACAGCAAGAATGTCCCGGGTTCGATCCCCGGGTGGGGCGGTCTGGGTCCTTTCTGTGTGGAGTCTGCATG
>JAOVVG010000015.1:8018681-8028778 GCA_028566375.1 Leptodoras nelsoni
AGGGCCACTTTAGAGATGCCAATCAACCTAACGTGCATGTCTTTGGACTGTGGGAGGAAACCGGAGTACCCGGAGTACCCAGAGAAAACCCACATGGACACATGCAGACTCCACACAGAAAGGACCCAGACCGCTCCACCCGGGGATCGAACCCAGGACTTTCTTGCTGTGAGGCGACAGTGCTACCCACCGAGCCACCGTGTCGCCCCCCTTCTTGAACTTTACAAGACAAAAATCCACAGCTGGTAAGGTGACTGAGACACTACAAAGTCTAAAAAGTCTCAGGAATTCAACCTTGTTGTGGTATAATAGAATATAATTGATTTCTTTAAAACATGATAGCCTTGTCTGTTTGGAAAAATAGCATCAAAAGGCAAAAGATAAAGTTTTGAAGCAATAAAGACAGCAGAGCCTTGAATCCCTACATTACTATACATTACATTATGTAAGGCTTTATCCAGCTGGTGAATTCAAGTGTGGAAGCTTTTGAGTGTGGAACAGCAAGGTTATTCAGACACAGAATACAGAATATCTAATGAAATAAACTTGTCTTGTACATGAGTGTACATAAATGAAACATATTATGCAGAAATTAATTTGTCTGTCTGAGGTCCAGACATAAAAAAGAGACTCAATTAAGCAGTCGGAGTGAATAGTATATTTATAGAGAAATTTACATGAAGGAAATGGTTACACATGGAATAATCGTACTTGTAAATGTAACAGAAGAGTGTTTAAAACAAAGAAGTGTATGGGTGGTACAAACAATGGTGACTGGCTGTTAGGAAAATGGTGATCTGCGATTGGTCATTAGGAACATATGCCTGTGGTGTGCCTAATAAATCCGCTATCTCACCTCATATAAGAAGTAGCCGTAATGTGAACTGAAGAGAAGTGTTGAGTGCAGGACAATAACTATAAAAGGTTATTAGATTGTTCTCTATGCTCTATGCTTTTTTGAAATAAACAGGTCACTAAAGAGGTCTAACATGTCTCCAAATCTAGCAACAAAGTAAGTAATTTTGCAACAGTGATGATAACAACCCATTCAAGCTCATTTTTAAACCACGAAGGGCAGCTCAAATAACAATGATAAATTGTCCAAGTAAATCAAATGCCAAAGGGCAACTGCACACATTAGTATTATAAATTATTCTACTGCATGATTCTACTGCAAATTTATGTCATAGTCAGTCATTCCAGCGGCTACATGTGCTATTTCAGCTGAATGACTGATGATAAAATGTAATAAGACAGATGAAGAAGTCAGAGATTCAAATCAATTGAATAACTGGGATTTGACCACACTAAGCTGTGTGTTAAAATCACTGAGATTGTAGAAAGTGCTTTGAGTTTCCAGTTTAACACCCACATATCCTGTGATAAAGAGATTCTGGGCAAATGTGCTCCAGGGCCCCGTCTATAAGCTGCTCTATATTTCATTTTTGGGCTGTGTATGTAAAGTTAATGGTCTTTAAAATAAACTGTCAATCCGTGACAGCCTTCTGTATCATGCCGCAGAGAACCAATTTTTTCTTTTTGTTCTGAAAGATATTACCAGTGACAGAGGATGGCAGCCCTCCCAGCACTAGACTCAAGATTTTCAAAATTGATCCATTTTATCCCACCTTTTCATTTCACTCTACATTTACACTGTGTAGAGGAAAAGGCTACTTGTGCGTGTGCACACACACTCACACCAGTGCACATCAATACAATAATAAATCAATGGGGCAAATGGGAATATTTATTTTAAAAAAATCTTTCGTTCCTGTCAGACTGAAGCATGACTCCAGTTCACATGGTAAGTACATACTACATGCATACTAACTGAGAATCAACAAGTGACATGACATTGCTCCCTCAGTATATAAATGAAAACGGGCATCAGTAATTGTAACTTCGGTAGCATACAGGAATTGCAAGGCAATCCATTTAAAGGTATTAAAGCCCTTGAAATGACTATTCATATGTTTACCTACTGTATGCTTTTCTAGTGACAAGACAGTGATATTAAAGAAATATATGGCTTATTGCAGGCATTATGGGTATTATACTAGGTATGATGTGGGCCTCAAGGGTGGAACATAGATGATGGCCCTGCAAAGTATTTCAAAAAACACACAAAAAATATTGTAGCAGAAGTGATAATCATATGAAAAAAGCTGCCCATTGTTCAGTGATTCCATTTTCTTTAATACAAACCAGAGCTTTATGAACAGGAGGGGAAAGCTTTGACTAGGTGGGTGTAGAGGTAAGCCCCTTAGGAAATTTTTAAAAATGTACCCAAAATCATCTGCATCATCTTATGAAACTGGTACAAAATTAAAAACATTTGGAGAAATTGCCTCATAGCCTAGCCAGCAGCATAGGGCGCAAGGCAGGAACCACCCTAGACAAGGCGGCAATCCACCGTAGGGCACACACTCACACTAGGGCCACCAATCTCACACCTAGGGTCACACTAGAGACACCAATCAACCTAACGTGCATGTCTTTGGGCTGTGGGAAGAAACCGGAGAATCCGGAGTAAACCCACGCAGACACGAGGAGGACATGCAGACTCCACACAGAAAGGACCCAGACCACTCCACCTGGGACCTTCTTGCTGTGAGGTGACAGTGCCACCCACCGAGCCACCGTGTCGCCCCTCATTACATTTTATTACGTGAATATGGAGACAGATAGCACAGCTGAGTAAGAGAGAATAAATTTGAAAAACTATTGATGATTTAAACTAATAACACATGCTTATTTGGGTGGCTAGAACAACTAATACTTATTTAGGGGGGCTAGAGAACAGTTAGGGGTGGCTGTAGCTTCCTAAAACCGGTCTAGCGATGTCAGTGATACAAACTATCACAGGTTCAGCAAATCCTCTGTATTGGAGCCAGTCACATGTTGTAGCTAGTCACATGCATGTATGTAAACTATGTAACAGAAGTCACCTAAACAAGCAAGAATTTTCTTATTTCAGTTACCCTCTCCGGTCTGATTAATGAAGTGCTGACAAGACTTCAACAAAACCAGACAATTAGACAGAAATGTACAGCATACTTATTCTTTGCTGCTTCAAAATGCTTTAAGTGGGCCATGAATCAATTATTATTGCTTTAGAATTGAAAGGTGACTTATCCCCATTGTCATGTTTTATTTTATGTAGTTGAATACCCCTTCTGTAGACTTTGAGAATGAAAGAGAATGATTCGTAGGTAGGTATTTAGAAATTTGTGATTCACTAATAAATATTCATTACGCCTCAAGCTTTCTCTGCTCTAGGAACTTGTTTTGCAGGCAAATGCTGTATTGCTGTTTTGTAGCAAAGGAAATGGACTGTGACCGGCTGTGGAAAACATCTTTTACCAAGTGTCTGTTTCATGTAGAAACAAGGTGAAGAGCTCTTGATGGCTATAATAAGTCTAGGCAAATGTCTCAATTCCCACACAACAGGGAGCAGCCCTTATGAACATGAATGAATCCCCCAAATATGAGACAGAATTTCACTGAAAGAATAGTACCATGAGACTTACTCCAACCTCCTCTGCAGCCTGAATTTTCCAACTAAAATCACTAATGTCCTTGAAAGTAACATAAGTCATGCTAATCCATGTCTAAATAATGTTAACTCATGTCATGAGACATTCACATTCATCCAACACTAAAAAAACAAACAAACAAAACCAAGGCATCTTTCACCATCAAAAGTGAAATGGTGTTTAAATTAAAGCGGAAGGTTTATGCCTTTCTTCTCTCTGCACACACGACTCTCATCATGGACTGAATTCAAAACCCACCACAGAATTATCCGCTTATGTAGTTGCTAATTGGATGAGCGGTTGGCCAAAGGGAGTTTCTTTTAAAGGATTTGGGAATGAGTTTTGCACATGCTTTCAAAGGAGAAAAATAAAAGAGAATAGAGTAGCATCATGTTATAGGCAGCATATATGCCTGTGTCAGAAAAGGTAAAGTGAAGTCAGCCGAGTGAACAAAGAATTTCTGCATGGTACACTGCAGAAAACAGTGAATTGCACAGTCTGAATATCCTGAGATGCAAAAGCTGTCTGATGTTGATGTACAAACAAAACAAAATCAACCATTTATTGCTCAATTCTGCCCACAGAAAATGACAGAACCAGTGTATGTTCTCCTTTTGTCATGGAGTGAGCAATTGCATGTCTGAGATGGGGAACGAGAAGCTACATAGTGAATTTATGAGGTGGGTGCATTCACCAAAAACAATTTTCTCCAGATTAAACAGTGGATATAAAAAAATCTACACAACTGTGTTAAAATGGCAGGTCTTTGTGATGAAAAAAAATTACACCCAGATGAATAATGTCAGAACTTTTCCACCCTTAATGTGACCTTTAATCTGTACAATTCAATTGAAAAACAAACTGAAATCTTTTAGGGGGGAAATAAAAACAAAACTAACAATAAATGTAGTTGAATAAATATGCACACCCTTAATCTTATGCTTTGTTGAAGCGCCTTTTGATTTTCTGACAGCATTCAGTCTTTTTGGGTAGGAGTCCATCAGCATGGCACATCATGACTTGGCAATCTTTGCGCACTCTTCCTTGCAAAAGTGCTCCAAAGCTGTCAGATTGAGGTCACCCCACAGATTCACAATGGGATTCAGGTCTGGGCTCTGGATGGGCCATTCCCAAACTTTGATCATCTTCTTGTGACGTCATTCTTTTGTTGATGTGGAAGCATGCTTTGGGTCATCGTCATGCTGAAAGGTGAAATTCTTCTTCATCTATAGTGTTTTAGTAGAGGCCAGAAGATTTCCTCCACCTTGAGTAAAGCCCAGGCTCAGCTGAAGAAAAACACAAAAGTTTGTGCTGCCACCACCATGCTTGACTACGGGTATGGCGTGGTTATGGTGGTGGATTTGATTATGCATAGTGTAATTTTAGAGCCAAACATACCTTTTGGAACTATGGAATAAAAATGTTAAATCTTGGTCTCACCAGATCATAACACATTTTCCCACATGCTTTTAGCAGACTTCTTTTAGGTTTTTGCAAAATGAAAAGGTTTCTGTCTTTCCACCCTACCTTGTGACCCAGACATATGAAGAATACGGGAAACTATTGTCACATGTACACAACCAGCATTTGCCAGAAGTTTCTACAGCTCCATTGAAGTTGATGTAGGCCTCTTGGCAGCCTCCTTTTCTTCTTGTGTTTATCAATTTTGTAGGGACATCCAGTTCTTGGTAATGTCACTGTTGTACCATGTTTTATTGTTTTATCTACTTGTTGATGACGATCTTCACTCCGCTCCATGGTACATCTAATGCCTTGGAATTTTATGCAATTTTTGTCAATTTGATACTTTGTAAGCTCTATGCAGAGCATGTTTTTTGCTATAAGATGCAACTAAGCAATGCCAGGAAACTCTATTTACAGCTGAACTTTATATAGGATTAATCAGAGTTACTTTATTTGATGGCAGGTGTACTGACTACTATTTAACATGAGTTTAAATGTGTAATTTTGAACACTGCCACACCCCCAGTTATAAGAGGGTATACACACATAAGCAACATTATTTTATTTTTTATTTTTCTCCCTCTAAAGAATTTCAGTTTGCTTTTCCAATAGAATTGCACAGATTATAGGTCACATCAAAGGTGGAAATAAAATTAGAAATTTTAATCTAATTATTAATCTTGGTCTGATTTTTTTCTTACATCACAAAAATCTTGTATTTTAACCTGGTTGCATAGCCTTTTAATACCCAATGAAAATATTGATTACTCACACAGTTAAATTTGTTTTCCTTTATTGATCAGTTTATAGTTGTGAAAAACAAGGTGCTTACAATTAAGTGAGTTATAAAAAAAATAAATATGACTGCAGACAGGCCAGTCAAGCACACGCACTCTATGTCTACAAAGCCACACTGTTGGAACATACGCAGAATGAGACATGAAACTCCTTGAAAAAGATGTTTTCTTGAAAGCAGCATATGTTTCTCCAAAATACCAAAATAATCCTCCACATTAATGGTACTTGCACATGATATTATGAACTGTAAATGGTGTAGTTTGTTCTGAGAAACGCACATGTATTTGAACTGACCGACAATCTCATGAAGTTTAGTACAAACTGGTGAATCATGACCCATCCGTGATCGGAAAGACTAAGCCTTTGGTGGATGCTCCTTTTATACTCAAGCTTGATGACCTCACCTGTTACCAGTTCAACTGCCAATTGCGGAACCATCCAGAACAGTTTTACTTGTCTGATTTTGCCTCTGTCCCAACCTTTTGAGTGTGTTGCATGCATCATTTTCTACATTTGTGTATATTTAACAAAAATAATTCAATTTGGCATTAAAAACCCTAAAAATCTTTTTTGTCCTTTTATCTGTTAAATAAAGGTAAATTAAAAAGTTCTGTTTTTATTGCATTTTTTAGAATGAGTCCCAACTTTTTTGGAAATGGGTTTTCCACACATGGGAAATAGGCAGCTACAATTGTCATTTCTAACTGTAATTCTGTTAGCCAGCTTATACCATTCGCCCCTGAAAAGAGCCGTCGCAAAGAAGTGTACATTTTTATTCATGAGGATGGAGACTATATGTATTGTGCTGCCTCATGTTACTAATTAACCCCACTTCTCCCTCTTGTCTCCATGAACAAATCACAGCACAAAAAAGGGTGTGTGTGTTTGTCATGAACGCGAGAAGAAGAAAGAAAGGACAGAGGCAATTTGGAAGGGGGGACTTGTATTCATTTGTTGGTAAACAGCTTGTCTGATTACTGCTGATTAGGATCTAATTGGGGTTCTCCAAAACAGGGTGACCTCTGCTTTGTTTACTGATGGGATTAGTCATGACCCGGCAGCATTACAATTCCCAGCTGAATTAATTCATTCCTCAATATTTTTAAAAGTGCTGCTGCACCACTTTTTCAATGTGTAAATGTGTTGCTCACTGCAAGTGAGATTCACAACACTGGTATAAATAGGGCTGGGGTGAACATTTGTAAAGTTGATGCACAACTCTGGGAAGAATAGGGATGCTTAAAATATCACATACTTATTAGTATTTACATACAGAACATGGACAGAAAAGGGGATGTGGCACCAGGTGTGTGGTTATGAAGAGGAGAGAAAGTTAAGGAGAATGAGTGGGTAATAAATGATTGTACAGGGTGAGCCAGAGAGACCTGGTGATTTTTGAAATCGATAATTAATCAGAACTTTAATTTGAAAATACACTAACCTTTTAATGCCATTTTTATTTGTGAAAAGCTATACCACTCAAACGACGTCCCTCATTGTGCACGTACATTTCCAATCTGGTTCAGAGATTTGCCATTATGTGCTGTAACATTGGTCCTGGAATTGCAGCTATTTCATCTCATATACGTTGCTTAAGGTCACTCTTTCAACTCTTTCTGCCATTCCAACTGGACGCTTGCCGAATGGTTTCGTTTTCAAGGCAGAAGCAAGTTGCCCTTGAGTAGCAATCACAGAGTCGCCATTTTTAAAAAAACATTTCAACAATGAATGCACGATGTGCTGACCGCTGCTCCATGGTGACTAAAACGGCATCGGTTGAGCTACTGTTTCCGCCACCAGTCACTACTCTAATCAAACTAATGTCTGAGAAATAAGCACATGAAAATCATCAGATCTCTCTGGATCAAAGAGACAGCTGACCTTACCTGCCCTAACCCGGCTGAGCTGATCTTGCTTGGTCTCTCCATCCTCCAACTTCTCTGTCCTCATTCCCCTCCTCATCAACCAGTGGTATCACAGGGGGTCTAAAATAATCCCAGGAGCAACAGGGAGGCAGCAATTCACATCAAAATCTCTGAATCTATATCAGTATCTTTTAAGAATTGATAGTGATGGATAGATGCTATGCCAATCAATGCTGCCAATCAATCCCAGCTCATGCTGCTCTGGTGTCTGAAGAGGCCTCTCATTTTCAGTCTTTGTCCTCTTATACAGTTAGAAGCCCTTTTCTGTCACTATATGTTAGGATGAACTAGAAATATACATTTAAACCACACACCAGCTGCTTCTACTGGCTTTTAAAGCCTTATATGTGTTCATCTGATTGACCACACCGTTAAGTCATGGGTAGTTTTACTGTTTTACTGAATCTAAAGAAATCTTAGTGTAGACAGTGTTCCTCAGAATGAGCCAGGAGTTAAATGGCTAAAACTGCCAAATCACACAAAAGTATATAACCACTGTACACAGAAATGCTCACGCATTTATATTAATATTCTTGTGAGGACTTTCCATTGATATAATTATTAATGCAGCTAATTAATGATAACCCTAACCTCAGGTGACCAGCATAAATTGTATTTGAACTGACTGACAATCTCATGAAGGCACAAAGTGGCAAACCACAACCCATCCTTGCTTGCAAAGACTAAGCCTTTGGTAAACGCTCCTTTTATACTCATGCTCTATACTCTTAATGACCTCACCTGTTACCAGTTAAACTGCTAATTGTGGAACCTTCCAGAACAGCTTTACTTGTCTTATTTTGCCTCTGTCCCAACTTTTTGGAGTTTCTCATGTTTGTACTGCTATGCCTGTGAGGATTTTCCATTGACATACTTATTCATGCAGGTAATTAATGCTAACCCTAACCCAGACCCTAACCTTAACCTCAGTAATGAAAAAGCAACTTTGTTGGCACTTTTATAACAACAACAACAACAACAAAAAAAAATTCTTATGGGTCAGCAAAATGTCCCCACACGGTCAAGAATATCAGATATTCCTATATCCATGCAGGGACAATTTGGTCCACATAAAGATATAAAAACATGGTCCATACACACACCTCAGCATCCTATTTGCATTAGCACTGACAGCTGCTCTCAAAGCTTAATCTTGCTTCACACAACTAGCATGCTATCAGTGACCTGAGAGCTGAGAGAGTATATTACTGAGTGGCTAATGGCTTAGCACTCAGAATCTTCATCTAACAGCACATCATTAAGAGAAAACAAATAAACCCCAAATGTGAAGAGACAGTTAATAATGATGCCACTACAGCTGCATAGATTTGCATTAACGTTTGTAGGGTCAAGAAGATTTCAGCAATGAATGATGGGAGTTAATGTTAGAGCGGCTTTTGAATTGACTGCAGCGGTTTTCACAGTTTGTCCCAGAGGTTATGTGTGATATTGCGGATTCTAGCAAAATCTCACAGACTTCCCGGTGAATGTCACAAGAAAATGTGTTAAGTGTTCTGCTCACATTAAAACACCCTTTTGGTAGCGTTTATCATCAGCAGCATAAAGGAAAACCAAGCAAATCAGAGTTAGAATCAAACAGAATAATGTCATATCATTTTCCTTCACTAATGTGTCACTACCTTGCCAAAAGGAGATATAAATTACAGTCTCTGATTGCATCATTATCATTACTCATTACAGTACATTTCATCATGGTTAGCAACTTTTTCACAGAAAAATTATGCGCATTAATGTATCAAGGTATCAAGTATTAAAAGTCTCACATGCTGTATATGGAGTAATAACATCAAACCAAAGAAGCAAATATTTCATTAAGAATTTAATTAGCATTTAAGAAACATTTAAAATAAGGTAATTTAAGGATTTTATGTCAGATTTGGCATATACTATACATTTGTGGCATTTGGCAGACACTCGTATCCACAGTCACTTACATTTTATCTCATTTATACAGCTGAGCAGCTGAGGGTTAAGGGGCCAGCTTGGTGGTGCTGGGATTTGAACTCATGACCTTCTGTTTAGTAGTCCAGTGTCTTAAACACCAGTGTCTTGACCTCTGCCCCTTTATATCTTTGTAGCATATACCTTACAATGGCCAGTATTGTTAATTTAGGTTGGTAAGCATGATTCTACAGGGGTTAGACAATGAAACTGAAACACCTGTCATTTTAGAGCACAATAATTTATTAGTATGGTGTAGGGCCATACTAATGTAAGGCAGTGGTCAGAGGGATTTTAAGCAATTCTTCTTGCAGGATAGTGGCCAGGTCACTACATGATGCTGGTGGTGGTGGTTTCCTGGTATGCTGACATTACCCTGGATACCGTGGCTCTTGATACATCACAAAGACTT
>JAOVVG010000015.1:8060348-8074515 GCA_028566375.1 Leptodoras nelsoni
CCCAAAGACATGCACGTTAGGTTGATTGGCGTCTCTAAAGTGGCCCTAGTGTGTGCGTGCGTGAGTGTGTGTGTGTGCCCTACGATGGATTGCCGCCCTGTCTAGGATTGTTCCTGCCTTGCGCCCTATGCTGCCAGCTAGGCACCGGCTCTCCCGTGTCCCTGAAATAATGAATAAGCGGTCAAGAAAATGAATGAAGTTGTTAAAGTTTAACTTTGAAGGACAACAGAAATAAATATGGGAGCAAATCTTTATTAAGCAAGCAGGAGCAAGAACTTGATGCCCATTAAAAAAAAAGCCAAAGGAAAAAAAAATACTTTTCCAAGTGTAGTCTTCCAAAATTTGCAGTTGAAAGTAGAATCAACTTCATCTAGTTTAAAATATTGTCAGACCCATTTTCTGCTGCCAGCCTCAGTTTCCATCATCCCCCAACTAGTCAAGGGAATATTTTGCGAAGGGTATTTTTGTGTGACAAAGAGAATTGCTCTGTAACAGGGTGATAAACATAGTCTTTTGGAAAAGCAGCACTACAGAGTGAAGAAAGCATGGAAATATTCTGATTATGTAATATTGAATATAATAAAAATCTTTTATATTTGATACAGTGTTGTAGAGGCACAGCAGAAATGTCATCACACATCAGCATGCTTTAATGGCTTTGGCATTTGTCAGTATGTCTTGGTAATACCTCTGTGATTTCTTGTTGTAATAACATATCCTCTCTCCCTGTCTTTCTCTCTCTCTCTGTCTCTCTCTCACCTCTTTTCTTTAGGTGGAAGTGGACTGAAGCAATGAAGGCAGCTCGTAATCACCACAGAGACTGTTCTTCCACTGAAGTATTATAGAAAATTAACAGCCTCACCTCTGCTTTGCTGAAACACAACTCCCTGAGGCATATGCTGGCTTGGTTTTTTGTGCCCTTCCTTATAACAGCAAGACAAGGAGACTTAGTGAGAGGTCTTTCAGTGGATAGTAGATCAGCAAATTGAACCCAAGGAAAACTCGTTGGGATTAGATCTCCAGTGACAAATGGTGTATTCCTTTTGAAGCGCTCAGATCATATCATTTTGAGGACAAATTTATTAGAGAATCTAGCCAAAATGAAGGATAAATCATTTGTGGATTATTTTGTTCTGGTATTTGCAATGGCTAACGTTGTTCTTGCTGTGGAGGACAAAGGTATTTGTCCTAAACTTTGTGTGTGTGAGATTAGACCATGGTTTTCCCCCAGCTCTGTTTATATGGAGGCCCCAACTGTTGACTGTAATGATTTGGGACTTTTCGATCTACCATTAAGATTACCTTCTGATACACAAGTTGTTTTACTACAGACCAATAACATTGCTAAAATCGAGAACCCTTTGGAGTACTTACCCAATATAACTGAGATTGATCTTTCACAAAACAACCTATCCTCAATAAGTGACATCAGCTTGGGCCATCTGCCTCACTTGCTGTCCCTGCACATAGAAGAAAACTGGATATGCTCCTTACCAGATAATGCGCTTTCCCAACTTGGCAACCTTCAAGAACTTTACCTAAACCACAACCTCATCTTCTCTATTTCTCCTGAGGCTTTCAGTGGCCTTCACAATTTGCTTAGACTGCATCTTAACTCAAACAGACTCCAGAGCATTAGCAGTGAGTGGTTTAAGTCCCTGTCCAGTCTGGATATTCTCATGATTGGGGAAAACCCTGTCGCTTCCATAGAAGACATGAATTTTAAGCCCTTGAGAAACTTGCGAAGTCTTGTCCTAACCAGAATGAACTTATCCCATATTCCAGATGATGCACTGGCAGGCCTCGACAATTTGGAGAGCATCTCGTTCTATGACAATACGTTCCCTGAAGTTCCCCACGGTGCCCTTAAGCATCTTAAGAACCTCAAATTTCTGGACCTTAACAAGAACCCAATTGAGAGAATACAGAAGGGTGACTTCATGGACATGCTGCATCTTAAAGAACTGGGTATCAACAGCATGCCTCAGCTGGTCTCCATCGACAGCTTTGCTCTCAACAACCTCCCAGAGCTGACAAAGATTGAAGCTACCAACAATCCAAAACTATCCTACATTCATCCCAAAGCTTTCTACAAGCTTCCTAGGCTGGAGACTCTCATGCTGAACAGTAATGCCCTCACGGCTATACACAGGACCACAGTGGAATCCCTGCCCAATCTGCGTGAGGTCAGCATGCATTCCAACCCCATCCGCTGTGACTGTGTGGTCCGCTGGATGAATATGAATAAAACCAAAATACGTTTCATGGAGCCTGACTCCTTGTTTTGTGTGGAACCACCTGAGTATGAAGGCCAGCATGTGCGACAGATCCACTTCAGGGAGATGACAGAGATCTGCCTGCCTCTTATCTCTCCAGACAGCCTGCCTACTCAGGTCTCTGTGGGAAACGGGAGCTCATTGTCCCTGCATTGCCGGGCCTTTGCTGAACCAGAGCCTGATATCTATTGGGTTACACCCTATGGGAACAGGATCCTCCCCAACATGGTGGCAGATAAGTTTTATATGCACCCTGAGGGCACACTCGACATTTATGACATTACCAGGGGGGAAGCTGGACTCTACACTTGTGTGGCGCACAACCTTGTTGGTGCAGATCTGAAGTCTGTCTCTGTGGAAGTCAGTGGATACTTTCCAGAGCCGACCAGCAGCTCAATAGATGTCATCATCCAGTCTGTGCAGACCAACTCTGTCCTGGTGTCCTGGAAAACTTCCCATGGCAGCCTGGCACCAAATATTAAGTGGTATACAACATCTGATTTCAACCATCCAACTGTGGCCTTCACAGCCAGGGTCCCATCTGACATGAGGATGTATAATCTCACACATCTCACTCCGGCTACACAGTATAAGGTGTGCGTAGACATCCACAACATCAACGGTAAACACAATACCAAGTGTGTCACTGTAAAAACAAAAGGATTAGCACAGCCTGCCAAGGATACTGTGAAGTGGGATATGGCAGTGCTCACCATGTTAGGCCTGCTTCTCACCATCATCTCAGTGGCTTGCCTGCTGATTTGTATGTTTCTGAAAAAGTACCACCATTATACAGAGCTTAGGAAATGCCCATCCAAAACATCGTTGATACCTGAGGCTGGGATGAAGTCTGCATTTACAAGTGTCCGGATTTCTGGGAAGGGAATGCCGACTGCCATTGAAGTGAAAGCTACTGTCATAAATGTGTTGGACAATTCCTTCTAAGCAGCTCATTTAGAGAACTGAAAAAAAACATTTTTTCAGCCAGACAAGGCAAGAAAGGAAAACATGCCATTTCAAACGTTTGCCTTGACAAACAGCAAACTATTCAAATGGAAGAAATGTCTTCACATTTAACCAGCGCTATATCCCCTTTTATGATCTGTCTGAGGTGGCAGCGAAAATGGAAATGAGGCCTCAAGGAAGAGGAAAGCCTAGACCCTCTGATAAATCATGGATTGCTATAATTCTGGTCATTCACTGAGTGCAGATGGTACATAAAGCAAAGGCTGGTGGTATTTTGTACACAGTAAATGACTGTTAACATTGTAAACAGTAGTGAAGCAGTCCTTGTGGTGAAGCAATACCGTCTGTGCTGTACAACACCCATAGACGGGTTAGAGAGGCCAACTGTTTGTAAAGGGGAACATCTAGTAGAATAGAAAATTATAGTGACTATGGTGTACATTTTTGATGAAATATATCTTTTTTCTATTTAATAGAGAATTTTGACTACATGGCTACTATTGTTATATTCTATCCAAAAATGTAACAGATCTTCTGTGCAGTAGCCAGGCATTAAACCAGTGTGAATTAAGTACAGTATGTAAGTAACTTGCATAATGACACCACACATTTGCTGAATTAAAATGTTGTACATCATAATGAATAGATTTCAGATAAATTAAGATATACAATCTTATCAGGATTCAGTGTTAGCAAATTCAGAAAGCATACCAGTAACAGAACATCTGCCAAAAAAAAAAATTCTGTAAAAGGTTGATTATGCCAGGGTAAGTGCCTACTCCAGAACATTTGTAAACCAGGAAAATGTTACTCCTAATGGTTTCATGTCAGATCAGAAGACAGATGACTGCACCCTCACATGCCAATCTCAAACCGTCATTTGAAAAATCTCAGTGCTTTGAGCATCCGTATGGTTCAAAAGCATTGCGTTCTTGCTTTTGGTGTTTAAAAGCCATTTTTATATTGACTGTGCTGTCTGTGATATCCAAGCACATTAGTCAATGAGACTGTGCAAAGAAGAAAATAATGAATAAATGTCAACGTCTTTTGGATCAGGATGTTTCCTGCTCTGCTTTCTTTTAGATGATGTGCAGCGGCTTAGAGGCTGTCAGGCATATCTATCATTATGTATCTTAGGCATATCTATCATTAGTATCTTAGGCATATCTATCATTATGTATCTTAGGCATATCTATCATGAGCAATTCTAAAAATGAAAATTGTTGGATAAAGATCCATGATGCAGTTGCAGGGTCATGTTCCTATGCCCACAAGCTAGGATCACTGTCCAACTCTATTGATGTTTGGAAATTTTACTTTGGGACAAGTGGCCGCTCTTCCATAGTGGTAGGTCGGACAGAACAGCTGTTCAAAATGCAGCATGCAATTTGACAGTTATATGCCAATGTGTCACTAAATTGCTGTCTTTTCTAAATTGCACAGTTGTGGGCAGCCTGTGCACTGCCCCACTTAACTTTAAAAATGGGAATTGCATCAAATACTAATAAAGGGCCATTGAGGCAAGAATCCTACTGCCCCATATTGTCATATTGGGCAAATTTATTACACTGCCAACAAGTTCTGATCAAACAATCAGAATTAAATTAAAGTGCAGACAGGGTGTCTGTGATGTAGAAAAACATTTCTATTATAAGATAAAATAAATTGCAATGATTGGGAGACGGAGAGGAGGATTATGGAGTGGATAATGTGACAAAATCTTGTTTCCTATACAAAGACACTTTTTCCAGTGGCTGAATTTCTTGGGGCTAATTTTCAAGTCTTTTTGCATAGACGTAGTTTGAAATTTTTCGGAAACCTGGCAACCCCGGTAACCTTGCACACATTTTCTATTTAGAAGGCATGTAAAACAAATGATGCAACTGTTCAAAGACATATTTATATGTTGATTGTCATTTCACAACACCATATCCATCTTAATAACTATCACTGTCCTTTTATCATCCCATCACCAACTTCAGGGAGTCATATACCAAACACCGTTGTTTTTATATCACTGTCCAAGTGGTGGTTATTTGCAGAACGAAAATTATGTCCCACCAAAGGGGGTTTGACTTCCACAGTGGTGGTTCTATGTCTACTAATAATATTGTATCAACTGCAACTTGAGGCTACAGCTGTCCTTGGGCCACAACAGAGGACTCACAAATGTGTTGCACATTTTTCTAAGGATCCAAATGTCTGCTCTTAACCTAAACATCACAAACCATGATGAATGATTGTCAGGGACAGACTGACACAAAGGATTTATCAGACAGCTGTGCTCATATATCACTGAGGCTTTCAGCAGTGCAGGCATGGCTTTTAGAGGCTGGCTATCTGTCAAAGACAAAGAGTGGCTACAATATAACCAAAACCTCTCCAGCCAGTGTCCATCCAGGTAGACACAAACCCTCACATCTCTTCCCTTTCTTTCTAACACCCACAGAGCACTGTTTATCCTGTGAGCATCAAACTACTCCTTTGATTCCTATTATCGGACCTGACTTGATTTTGATATGTTCTACATGTCTAGTCATCTTTGCTATACCCAAAATCCAGGTGCCATATAACATTCAGATAATTTGGTCTTTTTAATTAAGAAATAAAACACAGGAGGGCATAATTCTATTGGAACATCATCAACGACAGAGCACCATGTGAAGCAGAAACATCAGAGTTTATTATGTTCCCATCCTGAAGTGCTTTATTCCTGTTAAACCACGGCCACAGCAGTTTGCCAATGATTATAGTTTTTTAGTTATCACTAAACAATGTCATGCTTTTTAACTAATTACGTTAACTTACATTAATATACATAATCCATTCACAAGAGCAACACTGTAAATACCTTCAGGTGTATTACTTTGATTTAAAAAAAAATGCTCATGCTTTTGATTTTAAATGATTTGATTTAAAAAGTGCATGGCTATATAAAGTATTCAACTGTATAATACGTGCTGCCTGAAAAGAAGAGACAGGTTGTCAAGGTAGATATGCCTGCCTGTCAGAAAGAGAAGTTTTTGTCCATATTCCTCATTTCTGCCTTTTCACAACCATATCTGTCTTAATATCTATCACTGTCCTTTTGTCCTTCTTCAAGAGAAACAGAGAAACAATGACAGTCACAGAAACACAATGTATGCCACCAGACAGATATTATCCTTTCCAAATATATTTAGTTCCCTGTTTTTTTATGCACACTGCTGTAAACAGCAAATGAACAGGAATGCAAAATGCTGAATAGCATCCAGGTCTGCTATACTGTAAATATTCTGCAGAAACAGACATTCTGAACAGTCATGTGATTCAGCCGTCTTCAAAGTAACACTACTTGTATTCCAATCCCTCTAATTAACATTCGCAGCCCCTAAGTGTAAATGAGGACTGGGTATGATTCCTCGGGGAGCTTTCTGGCTAATTGGCACATGGATTCCTGAATGGATCATTGCTTTCCTGATCACTGATTGATTCCAGGTTTCTTTATCTCTGAGCGCAGGTCTCTGTAACCTGGACTCCATCAAGACAGCTGAAGAATATAATCAATGGAAGGGCTAATGAGATATCCAAACACATGCATGCACTCTAGGAAGGGTGGGAAAGAGAGAGGGAAAGAAATTGGAGAATACCCCATTCCGCGTCAAGATGACGTACTCTTGCCATCCTTATGCGCGTGCTGGAGAAAAGTCAAGCTTATTGAGACTGGACACATTTTACTAATGTTAGATCCAGTCAGACTGTTCAGTTTAATTTCACAGCATATTTAGGAATTGGGGGCTTTTTGAGAAAGACAGCATTTTAGTAGTGGCTTTAAAAAGAGAAAGAAGAGCTTTTGTGTTGAACTGAGTGACTCTCAGACTTTCTGTGTTTGACCAGAATAATTCGGAAATGCCATTGTGGGAGGAGGAGGTGAAGCTTTGAATGCTGAACAGAACAGAGAAAATGGTGGAATTACTTGACTTAATAGGTAATTCATTCATTCATCCATCCTCATCCTCACTAATCGCTTTATCCAGGTCAGGGTCATGGTGAAAACGTTCTCAACAAACAAACTCACAACCCAGACACTTTTCACATTTCTGCATTCGACATGGTTGAATGTCCTACAAAATACAAATATTCTGTCAATAAACTGGAAAACACCATGTTACTGACACCATGATGGTCGGAAGTATGTGTTCCTTATCCATGAAGACACTGTGTGATAGAAAGGGAATGATACGTATTGAGAACACCAAAATGGTACATTTTTGTCCTTGAAGGGTAGATAATAGGCTTACAAATAGAGCAGAAGGGTGGTATGATCCTTCAGGAAACCCTGCACATGATAAGGAAGTGTGCACTCAAATACTGCCTTTAGCTCTTGGCTTTTTCTTCTGTGTTTGGGCTAATGAGCTAGTTAGACTGGTGTGTCAGAAGTCACACCAGAAATTTGAGAGTCTTCCAGCCCTTAGAAGCTGGAAATAAAAATGGATGCTACTGTTTGTAATTTGTGTTTTCTGGGACACAGTTTAGAGTAAAGTGGAAGAGTCTCACTAATTTGCATCATTAAAGAAATTCTAGCCAAATATACCCTTAATAGAAAAATCCAACCTGAATGACATTTAATCCTTATAATAAAAAAAATCCATCCAAGATTTATTTATAATGAAATGATCTGTTTTAGTCTTAAACGATTTCACTGACTTAACTGTTATCGCTTATGTTTGGGATCATCCCCTGTGATATCAGTGCACCAAATAACTACTAACCTCTCAGTGAAATGATGAAAATGTTGCAACAACCAACAAATGAACACTGAGTACTTCAAAAGGAGTTAAATATAAACATATTTAATGCATTTCAGGTGGCGTTTTCCTTTAGCATCTGCACTAAAAAGACTCAAGAGTGCATGTGAGCATTGGGCGTGCAGAGATTGGATATGCCATATTCCCTCACTTCATTACATGCTTCCTTGCGAGCTACAATAACAACTGCCTTTGAAGCAGAAAGAAGTGTCTGATGTTCATTATCCTTGTGGTTGATTTCTGCATCCATTTCATCCCCTTTCCACTTGTCTCTGCCTTCCCAGCTGCTTCCTCTCACCCAAGATAAGATAAGACAAATCAGCCAAATTAGACCAGATCACTGCAAAAATGATCCACAATTTCATATTGATGATAATAACATTTAACATTAATTAATCGAGGTAAATTACTTTGCAATTCAAATGAGCAGAGCAGTTAGTTAACGTTTCTAACTGGTGACAAGGCGCAGCAATCTGCTGGCGTGCTAATCTGTGGCTGCAAAGCGACAATTGTAATCAATTCCTGGAAGTTAATCTGAGATGAATGGAAAATGATGTGTGCAGTTCAGTCATGTGAGAATCAGCGATTAGAAGAACCACTGGCTGTAAAACGACTTCTACCAAATCGACTGTTAATGGCATTATCTGATCCCAAGGTAGCTATTCTGTGCAGAACTTCTGAAGACCAACACCGTGGAGTTGGACTCACTGCCAATGGCCGGAGTGTCTCAATTACACTAAAGAAGTGCGTTATTGGCTTTGGCTGCTTTGTGCCTGGAAGAACAGTGGTGATAACGAGAGCTGTCTGACTCTCTCTAGCAGGCCATTAGCTAGGAGCTGAGCAGGCTAAGTTGACTGAACATGGAACATGACAACTTTAGAGCCAGTTTGAGTGAATACAATAATATATTCTGACGAAAATGGAAATAGAAATAGAAATAAATTGTCTGCCCAGAAATTTCAGCATGGTTTAACTGGATGACAGCAGACTGCTGGAGCTTGTCAATGTGTAGTCATGAAGATCACAAGGCAAATCATTTAAGAATGTGCTCGACTCTTCATTTACAGTATACATGTTCACTCTAGTGGCTGGAAAAGGTGCTCAGGGATTTTCCATTTGAAAGAAAATGTTTGCAACGAAATACAAGTCAAGGTCCGTTTAAATCATTAAAGGCATTATCTGCTTTTGCAAGGCTATAAAGTGGGTGCATTTTTAATTCACTCATTCTTAATGACTGAGCTCAAGTATCCAATACCATCATGATCTATGAACACAAATTAAAACATGACTAAAATCCCACATCTATCAACCAATATTCTGCAGACTAAACTACTAATTCACAGGCTATTTTTTTTAATTGCCTGTCTTTCCAAAGTGTGTAGTCATGAAATCCATATGCACAGAAAGTGAGAGAACTCTAGGGGCTTTTAAAGAGCAAACTACAGCTGACACACTGCTCTCTCAGCAGAACAAAACTAATGCATTTGCATGACCCATACAATATAAATACTGATGATCCCAAACAAAATGGACTTCAGTCACAACAGTGCAGTTTCATATGACTGCAATATTGCAATGCCTACTAAAGCATGTCAAGGCATGGAAATTAGGGGAGGTGTGACACACTAATGGTGTGATTGCACAAGCAATCCCATATTGTTATCCATAAGTTTTATTATTATTATTATTATTATTATTATTATTATTATTATTATTATTGATCTCATTTTTGCTGATGCTTTAGAATATTGATACACAGGTCCATCCTAATACCTTGTGACAGGCTTGTATACACCTTCTTGATAGGCTGTTTCATTCATTTTTAATTGCAGTTTTAATTGCTTAATTTTACACTGAAAAGAGGGGAAATTAAAGAGGGAGTTAGATGTCTCTTGTGGTATGCAAAGTATATGCAAGCATGCTGCTAGCCACTGATGGTACAGTATAGCTAGTATAGTAATGATGCCAGTGGCCAGGGGAGAGGAAGTCATAAGCAGTGTGTAAGGGAGTGGAGGCATGACAAGTGGGCATGAGTCTGGGCTAAAAACAAACCCTAACCAACAGTCTCTCCTGTCCATCATGCTCTACTATATATTTTCCCTCGACTACTTCTACATTTCTACATTTGGACTACAGTTAATAAATCACAAACATTTGTGTCTTTGGTTTTTTTACATATGCTGTATGCTGTTTCAACAAGAAATATGCCATTATCATAACGTGCATGTACCAACAAACTAGCTAGCTTCCTAGCTAACGGTGTAGGACAATGGATGTTAATAGCAATAGCATCTATTACAGCGATGATGCAGCTAATCTTAGCAAACTGCTGATACGATGCTCATATTTTCTTGGGAAAATGCATCTCTAGTTTCTACTGACCAGCAATTCAAAAATGTACTTGACTAGCCTTTAAAGCAAAAAGTCAGGATTCTCATTATCCTTCAGTGATAATGGTCAGGATATCATCTTTTTTTTGTGTAGTTAAATGCTGACAAATGGCAAAGAACACATTAAACTGCACTTCAGTTAACAGCTATGCACAGGTTTTAAATCACATATCCAACCTCAATGCTTTTTGGAATGCTTTTTTACTATGAATGTACAGTTGTGGTAAGAAGTTTGCATAGACACGTCATGGATGTGAACGTCATGGCAGTGTCGGGCTTTCAGTGATTTCTGTGATCTGTTTCTTCTGTTTCTTTTTATGGGGCAGAATAAGTGTATAACATACATCTTTAATATAAAAAAACTATAATTCTGTGCACAAGTTTTAATATTTACGGTTTTCTGAAATGGGTCAAAATTATATATACAAGAACTGGAATACACATAGAACACACACAATATTTATTTAAATGTCTCTCAAGGTTTCACCTTGACCCGTAGCCATCAATAACCATCCTCTAGAATTCAGACTGGATATTGACTAATATTCTTGGCAAAATTTCCTGTTTCCTGATATGGAACGGACTTTTAAGACCAAGCAGTTCATTGCAGATCTGAGAAAAATGACAATAGATTTAAGTCAGGAATGTCTGTAGGAGCCATTTCTAAACATCTACAGATTCCAAGATCATCAGTTCAAACATTATTAGGAGGTGTAGCCACAGGGTCTGAAAGAAAAACCAAACTCACATTCATCAGCTGAAAGGAATTTGGTTTGGATTGGTCAAGAACATCCTAAGAACCACCATGGCACATGTCTACCATAAAATAGAAGCTGCTGGAACATCAGTTTCCCTGTTTACATCCAAGCAAGTATTACATTATCATGGTTTGAGAGGCTGCCGTCCAAGTAAGAAGCCCCTGTTCCAAAGTTGACACCATCAAGCTTTACTACAGATTGCAGCTGATCATATGGCCTTCTGAAGGAAAGTTTTATGGACAGATCTGACAGAGATTGTGTTGTTTGGCCAAAATGACCAGAGGTATATTTGGAGGAGTAAAGGTAGACTATAACAACTGTTTAAAAACATGGTGGTGGTAGCATCTTGCTTTTACTGCCAGTGGAACCGGTACCTTGCAGAAAATGTTTGGAATAATGAAGAAAGAAGGCTACATCAGAATTCTTTAGCATAACCTCAAATCATCAGCTAGGACATTGAAACTTGGACACACCTGGGTGTCCCAACTGAACACTGAACTTAAACACACATCAAAGCTGGTTGTGGAATGGATAAAGCAGGGTAATATTATGCTTTTTGAATGGCCTGACTTCAACCCTATCGAAGATAGTGGACTATTTTTAAAATTTGGATCCTTTCAGCTAACTAAACTCTGATATTCTGATAACATGAGTGGTCAAATATCCAACCAGAGGGTTAGGGTTAGGGTTATGTGCTAAAGGACATTTAACCAAATATTAGGTGTGTTGTATGTATATTGTCGATATTGTGTATTTTTTATATATATTTATGGATGTACCAGTATTAAATATTATCCTGTGGATGAGTTGGCTGAAATTGCTGAGCATAGATTTGAGAATGTTCAGCTTGGAAGCTCATGTCCATCAATAGAACACATATTATTACTCAATGACTGGCCAATCTTGGCTGGAGAATGCCATGTCTGCAGCTTTGTTAACAGATTGATAATAGCTTGGATTAACATCAGTAGTATCCTAAAACCAGGCTCTGTGTGCTGGCATGTGCTGCTGATCTGACTTTAAACAAGCCGAGTGAGTTTGGAGAGTGATGAACTGGTGGCACAGATGCGCTTTGTGGCACAGCATTGGTCATGGCAGAATATACTATGCCACAGTGCAAGGATTTTATTTAACTTTTATTTAGCCTTAAACAGCAGCAAAAGTAATTGCAGGGGGATTTCCTTCAGAACTAGAGGGAAGAGTGATTACAAACCTTGCACACACTTAAATATTTAATACAAATGAAGTGACGGCATTTAGTTAAAGGAAAAAAACTCTTAAATTATGTGCAAAAGACAGTAAAGCTGGTTTCTAGTCTGAAATATTCTAATCTTGGCTTCTAATCTAGTCTGAAAATCCTTTTTTTTTACTTGTCTATACATTCTATACAATGTAAATGTAGCTGCACAAGTAGAAAAGCTTAAAAAAATAAATCAAGTTTCAAAGAATTTGTCTTGTGTCATAGGAAGTGGCTGAATTGTGCATACACCCAGAAAGCATCAGGGATTTCAATTAAACATACACGTCATTGTTGCAGACAGCTGTCTATCTGAACAAGCCAAAATTCCAACAAGATTTAGGCTCTGTCTATGTACAATGTACAGCAACATGAGCCTAATATTAGCTAGCTAATAGATGGAGCAGTGAGAATTTTCACCAGTTGGCTTGAGTTCTTGACAAAGAGAAGATGACAAAAACAAAACAGTGCCAACTGATCAGGCAGCATACAAAAGCACTCAGACTCTCTATCACATTCATTAATTCTCAGCCAGGGTTGGCATTTCGATTTGTGCACTTCAGTTGACAAAATAAAGCAGCTCTGCTCTTTTTCTTCCCCATGCCATGCAATCACTTTTCTGTCTCACCCACTGCTCGAGCACCTCACTGCGCAGACACAGACAGCCATGATTGACTGAGAAACACAATCAGTACTCCACAAACCTAAACTCAGTGTACTTCTTTCATTTCCTTCAGGGGTCACTCTGTTAAATGGTCTGTAGAAGGTTTACTTTTTTCTTTGCTTTATCTTTTTAAACCTTGTCACAAGACTGAAACAAGTGTATCTGTAATACCACCTGATCATTACATCACCAGCTACATTACTAGCCACCCTACACGTTTCACACTCAGGCTCTGCCATTTAATTTGAATTCTGCTTTTGACTTTTAGTGCCTGTGGGGTCACAAGATGAGGATAAATTAGACAAATGGAGCAGGCTGGCAGATGATGGAGCCAGCAGCATGCCGCAGCGCTCCACACCCTGGTGACCTTGCTTACTTAATGATGTCTCCCACGAGCCAAATGGAGCCAAGCATAAAGCTATTGCTGACCTAACCTCAGCTCTCCATCACACCAAACGCATTCAAGGCTCTTCTGTGCACGGAACACGCTGATTTTTAACAATATCAACCCTCTCCTGCTGCAACGACATTTAATCGATTGAAATCTTATTTCAGACAAGTGGGATGGAAGTGTTTTCCCTCCCTAAAGGGATTAAGTAGGCTACATTTTAGCCAACAGTGCAGAATACTGTGTGTATTATAGACATAAAGTAGCAAGGCTGATTAAGATGAAATTGAGATATATTTCCTGCGACAGTCATGCAAGATTACATCTCTAATCAAGAGAGATATATCATGATTACTCGTTGATTACTGTAACCATCCCAGTATGAATCATGTGTTAATTTACTAATCTATTACTAAATATGCTGCAAATGAACAGTACTGTTAAACGGTCTAAATGAATGTTTTTACAGCTGGCTACAATTGTAGCACATTTGTGTATGCAAAATATCCAGAATATTCTATTATATTGTTACGCATAATATTATATTCTTGTGCATATACAGCACAGGCCAAAAGTTTGGACACACCTTCTCATTCAATGGGTTTTCTTTATTTTCATAACTACTTACATTGTAGATTCTCACTGAAGGCATCAAAACTAGTTCATTCATAATATAATTCATATTATAAAATAATCATAAT
>JAOVVG010000015.1:8113211-8123924 GCA_028566375.1 Leptodoras nelsoni
TCTTTGTGCTTCTTCAAAAGAGCTTGAACAGTACATGTTGAAACCCCAGTCTGCTTTGAAATCTTTGTCTGGGAGAGTCCTTGCTGATGCAGTATAACTAACTTGTGTCTTGTTGCTGTGCTCTGTCTTGCCATGGTGTAGCCCTGTGACACGAAACTGTCTTCCACAGCCTCACCTTGGTAGCAGAGTTTGGCTCCTCACCCAGGTTTAAGCTCCTACACAGCTGTTTATGTTTCGGTTAATGACTGTGTTTCAACCTACTATTATTATTTGTATGTTTGAAAGCATGCATAGTTTACAATATTTTCCCTACTCTTACCTGCCTAAGAGTTTTGCACAGTACTGTATAAATGTATATACTGACTCCAAACAACTGACTTCAAGCAAGTATCTCTGACTGGTTCAGAAGCTGTGTGAAGTGTGAATACAAAATGTGTTATTTCTTTTGTTTGACATTTCTCTTCTTTTTAAAGACATATGAAAATCAGGTACTACATATTTATCATCTGGTGAACCATGGTCTGGATTTATACCCAATAAATTATTTCACTTCATCAATGAGAGCACTTGGAGTTTCTATACCAGAACCTCTGAAAGGATACAGTATTTATATCATCCTTTTTTAGGCCTTAGTTGTTCCAAAGAAAACAAATGTTGATGACAAAGACACAATTTTTAAAGGCAGTTGGATAGTATTTATTCTCCCTTCTTCAAATTCCATGAGTCCATGGTGCTAGTCAAAAGTGATAATGTGGAGCAGCAGCACAAAACATAACATGACTAATTCAATTTGTTTTATGTTTTGCTGTGAATTAATTAGGCATGAAAATGTATGTGGACCATTTTAGGTTTGATTCCCCTGAACATTATATACATACACATACACACACACATAGGGGGAGACTGAAGGACAAGCACAATCACTAATTATCAGACATCCAGCAGATAAACAACTCACTATAAGGACATCAGCTGTATGGATGGTGTGTATGTGCATGTGTGTGAGATGCAAGCAGATGGCTTGTATAAGACAGCTGATAGAACCTCTCTGATTCCATACAGGAGGGAAGGAGGATCATTTGATCAGTCTCAGACTGAGCGGTTTCTCTGTCTGTGGCTGACATTCTGTACTCTTCCTTCTCTGACAACCGCCGCAGGATGGATTATTTACACTTACATCAGCTCTCATGCTGTCATGAGACTGAGCCGAGCAGGAAAAATGGCTCTCCTAAGTGTTGGTTTTTGCCCAGCATCAGGGCAACAGTGCTTGAGATATGCCATCCTTTAAGGAACAGAAAGGCCTCTGAAGGAGCAGCACATTTCATAATTGTCCAAGGCCTTTTGGACTGTGCTGAGATGCCTGTACACAGTGAGTGTAGGTTTCAACTGTGAAGTTGCTGTGGAAACAGTGAGCCTGAAGCATGGCCCAATGTTGAAGCCGAGGCCTTTGTGTACTCACCTATTCATCAGAGTTCTCCTGTAAGTTAAAAGAGTGGGACAACTTTTTCATACTGAGAGACACTGTTACTGTATGTGCAGTTATTGTTATGGAGACTTATTAGCTTCTTCTTCAGATTTGACACATTTTTTAACAAATGAAGCAGAATGTACTGAAATGCCAGGGAAAAAGACTGTGAAAAAAAAAACGTAGGAAAAAAAAAAATCAGCAGCAGCCGCACTGCACAAGAATGAGACTCAAGTCAAGATGTTGCTAAATTATCAGAGTCTGCCAAGGGGAGAGAAGAAGAATGAAGAGAAAATGGTGCAGATTAATTTAAGGCCATCAGATCTGCTAATTTGTTGTAAATGAAATCCTTTCTCACAGTATGTTCATACAATTAGAGTGCTGTAAATTCAGGATGGAGCACTTCCTGAGACATTTACCAGAGCTGACAGTGGAGCATTATACATGAAATGAATAATTGTTCGCTTTCCTGCTTTTTCCTGCTTTCTTCCCCCCCCCTTTCTTTATATTAGCTCTGTTCCCCAATGATCTACCTCTAGGCATTGTTCTGAGTGGAGTAATTTTTCATACATAGATGAAGGAAATAGATTATGTTGCAGACAGACATACCGAAATCAATAACAGTGAGTTTTGTTATTAAACAGGTCTACATTTTAAAGCAATGATGTGTAGAAATGACTTGTAGAAATGGAACATTCATTGTTACCACGTGTCTTTCAACCTGCAATAGATCTCACAGAACATCTGCAGGATGTTGGTGGAATGATGATGGAATGATGATGGAATGATGGAATATTCAAATGCAGCTGTAAAAAGACTTGAGACCCTGGGTGCTAAGATGACATGCTTTATCTTAACAAGGCAGCTGGTTGAGGTGTCTGAAGATGCTATGCTGACATTTCTTTTAATCTTACCTAAGCTGTCACATGTCTAACATGAACAACCTTTTTACCTTTATCTCAGTTGATTTTACTTTCTATCCTCAGCTGAAATGTGTAGGACTGAGAAGGAAATATAGGATGAGCTGTTTGCCAAATCTGGCAACTGCCATTCTTCAGGATAGGGAACAGATGAGAAAAGAGGACAAATAACATTTGAACTGCTCTGACTGTAGCATTTAAGAAGCACTGTAAGTAGAGCTCAGTATGCAGTGGCACTGAATTGGGTTACTACCAATTTGATGAGTTATAGTCTGTGCAAGATGTTGGACTGGAGCACAATGAAAGTGTAGAATATTATCTCTTTCAGAATAGGCTAAGAGTCATCTAACCTCAGGTAGACTGTAACTGGGTCTTTAAAATCGTCTGAATATTGTATGAGGGTATGAAAAACATAATTACCTCCAAGTCACTGAACAAATCTGGATATACACTGTAGCACAAATAAGGAAAGTACTCAAGAACTGAGTGTAGAAATGGATAAACTGTGCATGAACTGTAGTAGGTCATGTAATTTGCTAAACACATTACCCACATCTTATTTAAATCTAAAATGCATTAAAACTTTAATGCAGGTGTTTCCAAACTTTAGTTTAGGAATTATGAAATTCCCATGACTCCAAATCTTGCCATTTCTTCCCATTCAACACTTAAATAAATAAATATTTTGATAGATTCAGTTCAGTTTAGGGTCAGATTCACTGGATGTTGTCTAGCAGAGATAGATGGATGGTGTAATCTCCCCCATTGTATTGCTGAGCTTCTGTACTAGTACAGTATGTCCCACAGATGTACCACATAGCAATGTGTTATATGATGCTGTATAAAGTGAGAGAAAGAGCAACAATGAAGTGACATAAGCCTACCAAATGTCAAAACTGCTGCTTAAGCAATTCTTGAGATATTGGCATGTCAGTTTCAGTGCCCCGAATGGACAAAATTTCACAAAATACAGTGTTCATTTATAGAATGTTGTCATAATGCAGGATTTAATATTTTGAAATTGTAGCTTCAGCAGTTCTTAAAATATTGAAACGTGTCTGTTGCAGTGCCATCTATGAGTCAAATTCCAGGAAATGTGGCATGTATCTAAAGATTCTGGTAGTGATGCAGGGTATGGCATTTTGTAAACTTTAAGACTTTATGTCATTAGATATTGGCATAAGAACTTGCTAGATTTTGCTTAGAACTTTTTGCTTTGTTTAGTTACTCAGTAGGTGGCGCTCCTCCACGAATGAATACTAGAGAGCTAGAGTAACATGCATCCTAGAAGAGGCATAATAAGTTGCTATGAGGTAATTGGGTAAAACTATTTTCAAGCCTACACTACATTAGGGGTGAAGGCCAATGCACACCTAGGGACACAAATTTTATATTCAGTATCGGCCATGTGGGGCCACAGCCATACCAAGCTTCATGCAAATTGGTGAAGAAGAAGAAACTTATGTGAGGAAACTATTTTTGCCACCAGGCGGGTCTAATTTAGCCATGAAACCTCCCACACTAAAATGACAGGTGTTTCAGTTTCATTGTCTAACCCCTGTATGTGCTGTGACAAGCAAAGCATTACATTCAGTTTCCCGAAGTCATCTACCATGGATCTAAGATATTACATTTTTTGCACATAGTTACAAAACATTTGAAGTTTGAAGCGTTATACTTTTTTCTGGAGTCCTAGAAAATAAAAATAAGAAAATAGCTTGTAAAGTTTAAATCTTTTTTGTTTCACATCCACATGAGATGAGGCTACTATTTTTAAGAAACTCTTTTAAACCCTTATTTCAAAGTCTTACAAGCCTTTCTTTTAAACGCCTTGAAACAGACAATAATATGATCTATATTTCAAATAATAAATGCATAGCTTGTTTTATGAAGCATGCAAAAAAAAAAAACATAAGTATAATACCTTCATATTAAGCTCCAGTTGCTGCCATGGACAAATGGAAGCAGTTAAGCATAGCGTGTATTGAGAGGCTTAATTTTGCTGACTCGGCTCTGGGCATTGCTAATGGTAGAGTTGACTAATGATGAAAAGCTTGAACAAAACACCTATGAGTATCACAAAAAACATTATTTGTCAGAGCTAGCTCCAACCAGAACTGCTTCGAAAGCAGTAAGCATCAAAGCATGCAGATAATTTGCTCAAACAGACCCCAACTATTAGGGTAGTAAATATTGTGACTTTTTAATCACTGAAAGTCAGAGTAAATCGTTCAGGAGTGTGAGAAGGAGTGTGAGGAGGTAAATTAATTTATTTTGTCAAAAAAAAAGTGCAGGCATCGGCAGTGTTAGGAAGTGGCGCGTGTAATTCATCATGGAAGCATTAATTATGCCGCATATTCTCTGAGGATCCTGACAGTAATGAAGCAGCTTGTGGTGAAGGGCCTCCGCCTCCATGCCAAACCCTCTTATGCTGAAAAAAACCCAGCACACTGAGCTGACACCGACTCTACATTTAAGTAATGCTCTACCAAAACATCCCAGACAATAACATTTTCACAAATGTTGCAGAGGTTTATTAAAGTGGAGCAGCCCACAGTGATAGCCATGTGATCAGTTTTCTAGTTCAAAAACACATTTAGCAGTGGTGTAAAGAGTACAAAACACACTGACCTGAGTAAAAGAATGGCTACTGCACTAATAATTCACTCCCCTGTTAAAATCATTTAGAGGGAAATTTTCTTTTTATAAAAACCTAAAATGATGTGTTTGCCTAAGTGTGCACACCCTCTTATAATTGGGGATGTAACTGAATTATCCAATCACATTCAAACACAAACTAGTAGTCAGTACAGACCTGCCATCAAATAAAGTGACTCTGATTAACCCCATATAAAGTTCAGCTGTTCTAGTAGGATTTTCCTGACATTTACTTTGTTGCATCTTACAGCAAAAGCCATGGTCTGCATAGAGCGTACAAAGTATCAGAGGGATCTCATTGTTGAATGGTATCGGTCAGGAAAAGGGTACAAAAAATTCCAAGGCATTAGATATACCAGGGAGCGCAGTGAAGATGGTCATCAACAAGTAGATAAAACAGTGACATTACCAAGAACTGGACATCCCTCCAAAAAACACAAGATGACAACTGGCCCAGGAGGTTGCCAAGAGGCCTACATTAACATTAAGGGAGCTGCAGGAACTTCTGGTAAGTACTGGTTGTGTATGACACTCACCAAACACTTTATTTATATAGGAACACCTGTACACCTACTCATTCATGCAATTATCTAATCAGGTGATAGTGTGGCAGCAGTACAATACATAAAGTCATGCAGATATGGGCCAGAAGCTTTGGGTCATGTTCACGCCAACCATCAGAATGGGGAAACAATGTGAATTCATTGATTTTGACAGTGGAATAATTGTTGGTGCCAGAGAGGCTAATTTGAGTATTTCTATAACTGTTGATCTCCTGGGATTTTCACATACAACAGTCTATAAAGTTTAATCAGAATGGTGCAATGAAGCAAAAACATCCAGTGAGCAGCAGTTCTGTGGACACAAACAACTTGTTGATGAGAGTGATCAATGGAGAATGGGCAGACTGGTTCAAGCTGACAGGGAGGCTACAATATCTTACTGTATCTATCTCCACAATCTTAAACAAAGCCGCTGACTAAACATTCAGTGCCTGTTTTATTTTGATTGGAGGTTGAAATTATTAAAAATTTGCACGTCTTTTTATTGGCTTAGAGTCTTCTGGGGTAAAATGCATTTTTCTTTTGTAATCTAACAAAAACCAAACAAATACACATTTTGTGAAGTTGAATATCTTGGTAAACAAGTGTAGTATCTGAGCTTTGTGTCCTTTAGTTGTCTGAGGCCTCTCTGGTAGCTAATCATAACCTTGTATGGCCATGACGTCTGGAGTGCCTGAGGTCCTCTGGTCTTGTGCTTCCTGAGTTTGGGGCCTCTTGATTAATCAAATGAAATGCTCATATGGTTGTGAACAAAGGAATCTATACATCGAGGGCATTGTAAATGATTTAGGTTCTATACGCCCAGACCGAACAACGCCAAGGATGCTTCCCTTGGTCTATAAGAACCCTTGTCCACACTGGATTCATCCACACTGGAGTGTTAATCTGGCTTCTACGGCACTCTCCAAGTGCTCCCATGGGCTTGTAAATGATACTTGTGTGACTGTTATTATTTTATATTTGTATTAATAAATTCCTTTATAAAGAAGAAAACGGTGTCAGCAGAGATTCTTTACCTCAACTTCTTTGCATCATCACTGCACAAGAGATACCACACAAGGACACTTGTATTGGATGTGAAGCACAACCGCACCCTAAAACAGTGCTAAATGTGAAAGAGTGAGTGACAAGACAGGTCCAATAAGTGCTTGAAAAAACTCAGGTAAAATTATTTGATATAATTACACTCAAATAAGTACCTTTATACTTACTCCTTCCCAAAACATGAGCTAGATTAGGCTCCAAAAGTCTGAGACCATTAGTGTAAATGCTTCAGTTTTCATTCTTTTCTAATTTCACACAACAATTTTCATTGCAAATTATAGTACAGACAACGGCTTGAGCAAAAAGTAGAATCATTGATATATTTACATGAATTTAGAGTTTTCTAGTATATAGCACCTACCCATTTTGCTTTAATGACTACGTCTGTGTCTAACAGTGTGAGATAACGAACTCCACATGCTTGTACAACACCTTATGGTCCATTTTAGATCAAATCCATCACTTGAACTCAGATCATCGATAGATGAGATTAGGCATGAGGAAAATGTGACTTTTTGTAAAAGCAGTTAACATGGTCAATATCAAATATACTTACATTTAGGCACCTAGTACAGGATGTATATTAAATATTCAAGATATTAAACATCTACTTTCTGTTTTAAATTGTTCAAATTGCAAAACCCTATTTATTTTAAAGAAATCCCAGATTTTCAATGTGGTTCTGGTTTCCTATTCTCATTTCCTTGAAGTGATTTGCAGTGTATAACTGCAAAGTCAGTAGGGAGCTACACTTTCTGTGAAATTAACAAACTTCTTTAATCTGAATCAGACAATTGTAATTGAATATGCCAGAAGCAAAGCTTTGAAAGTGGTAGGAAGTGGTTAGCAGAAACATGCTGTTCCTTCAAGCCAGAGGATTTTAAGATTGAATATACAGACACCTAATTCTGATTTGTAGCTCAAATAGATACAGCTCCCATCAATCTTTCCATTGCATCACTGTCAGGTATTATACAGAACCCACAGAAATCACCTAACTCTATATACCATTTTGATAAAACCACCATTTCCTATAAAGTCTGAAAAGAATAGAGGAGCCTGGTTTGATTCACAAAGGGCTGGTGTGACTGGTGTGATTTTCACTTCAACTGAGCAGAGCACACCTGATTTCACTTGTTTAATCAGTTGGTCTTGGTCTTCAAGTGACTAATGAGAGGTATCAGGTGTGGGGCAGGGTGGGAATTGATGCTACATTCAAAGACATGTGGATGATCCCATTATTCCTAATCGAAATCCTTCCTGCTTTTCCATTTCATTTAGCAGATAAAAATGTTACTTATATATTTTATTTGTCAGATACAGTCTCTGCCACAATCACTGGCACCCCTGGTAAAGATGAGTAAAAGGGTTCAAAAGAATTCACCTTGGTTATTAGCTTAAACTCACACTGGGGGAAGAATGCATTTCACTACGATTATATATGTGACAATCTTTGAACTTAAAAAAAATACCTCAGCAAGAAATGATTATTTTGAACAAAATATTTTGAACAAAATGTTATTGTTTTTTTTTTATGTAACTGAAGCACTTTCTTTTTTATTAATATTGGTCTAGGAACTCAAGCTGTAATCCATGACTTTCTTTTTCACTGGGACAAATATATGAGATGACATAGAGGTCAAATTCTTTTCAACATGGGAAAGACAAGAAAACATCCAATTCAAGGAATGGCTATAAAAATAGCTAATCACCCAAAAATGCCCATATATACAGTAAGGACAATAATTTAAACATTCCAATCAGCTGGAACTGTGACAAACCTGCCCCATGTGGACCCATGGTTGTTTTGCCCCTATGCACAGTAAGGAGGATGGAAAGAGAGGCAAAAACATGAAACACTGTTGAAAAATTATAGAAAAAAGCAGCATAGTCATGGCACCAAGTCTCCAGAGTTTCCAAAATTCCCTGCTCTCTGTGTTCTACAAGTGTATAACATGTTCTAAGAGAAGATTAAGTGTTGGTTTAGTTGGTTTTGTTGAAAATTACTGTCTTTTCTCAGAATAAATGTGACTTTTTCTAATTTACCAAATGATGAATTTCATATAACCATTTTTACTCCTGTTAACCAAGAGTGCCAATTATTGTGGAGGAGACTGTAGAATTAGCATATGGCCATGCTCATGTTCAATATTAAACATATTCCTAATCTTTATTAGAGTTAAAGTGGGTGGGGCAATGGATTAATTGTAGTTCATTATAAATTCATTATAAAATATTTTCCAATTAAAATTAATTAAATAACTTTGTTTACTTGGATGCACAGCAGGTAATTGCCTCTCTTCCAGGCATTTGGGATATTTATTACTATTTCCCACAGGTCTATGTGAACAGAATTATTATCATATGATGTGAAAGGCATGCATAATATGAATGAAACAATTCCTTTCTTTGATGAGACACAGTGACATTATCTTTTTGCCTTTTTTCTCTAAAATGGATTTCATAGTAAATATCCTACTTGTATCCAAAATTCTCTGGCACTGCACAGAGAAAATAATAAAAATAGCCAAACGCCTCATGTTTACGCCTGTACTGTCAAGGTTCTGAAATAAAGGGAGGACCTCAGGCATGGATATGATGTAACTGTCTATGCCTCATGGCTCATGAGACCTGTAGCACCTCTCTCCTTGCTGGAATTCCATCTTTTCACTAATTACACTGGTTGCTGTGTAAAGCATCGCTAACGATATATGAGCCATACCCAGTTCATATTTAGAGTCTAGCAAATTTCTCCATCTGACTGAACTGAAGGTACTATCCTTATCCAAAGCTTCTACTATCAAATTAATCTACTATCACTCCTACAACAGCAAGACAATGAACCGAGCTGCCAACTGCCTTTAATGTGGACTCTTTCCTTCCCATATGAGTGCAGTTAAAGAAAATATGAACACAGAGGCGTGGAGTAAAAGTGTGTGGGCCTTTAGCTGTAATAGCACATTCTTCATCCTGGAGAATTGGATGTCAGCAACTCACCCATAACTGAACAGAATCCCCTCAGGCTGCGAAGTTAGAAGAAACAGCTAGTCAGAAAGAACAAGTGCAACTTCTCTCTTGAGCAACAATTTTCTTTACACGTTACACTTTTGGGGTGAGTCAGCAATTGTGAGCAAAGTACCCTTTAAGATAAAAGCTGTAAAGACAATAAGAAAGCTGGCAGGGACTCCAGTGGAAATCTAGATGTCCTTCATTTGGCAGTAGAATTAAGCTTCAAACAGTGACATGAGAAGTGGGCACACAGAGGTGTTAATTTTTCTTTTTTTTTTTAAACCAACAATTATAAAATAATGTTGAAGCCACACTGCTTTCACCATCAAGTTCAAGTAAATCTGGTGAAGGTAAAAGTTTATCAGTTTGTTGTACTGGCTGACACAAAAAGCCTTCTAACCTTTATGAATCATATATACACTGAAGTACAAGAATAGATGGTACTGGAGCCTATGCACAATACATAGCAATGTCACCTATGCACATCATTGGTTGAATCAGATTGACTGGATCAGACACCACAGTGCTGCTGAAGTTTTTAAACCCCCCAGTGTCACTGCTGGACTGAGAATAGTCCATCAACCAAAAATATCCAGCCAACAGTGTCCTGTGAGTAGCATCCTGTAAGCACTGATGAAGCACTAGAGGATGACTAACACAAACTGTGTAGCAACAGATGAGCTACTGTCTCTAACTTTATATCTACAAGGTGGAGCAACTAGGTAGGTTTGTCTAATAGAGTGTACAGTGAGTGGACACAGTGTTTAGAAACTTCAGCAGCACTGCAGTGTCTGATCCAATTGCAACTGTACAACACACACTAATACACCACCAACACATCAGGGTTACCGCAGTGCTGACAATCATCCACCATCCAAATAATACCTGCTCTGTGGTGGTCCTGTGGGGACCTGACCACTGAAGAACAGCATAAAAGAGGGCTAACAAAGTCTGCAGACAAACAGATGGACTACAGTCTCTCTCTGTAAACATACATAGATGTATATACACACATACATACATACATACATACATACATACATACATACATACA
>JAOVVG010000015.1:8217682-8228422 GCA_028566375.1 Leptodoras nelsoni
AAGTGCGTCAGCTGATGCAAGTTACGAACTGCCGTCCAGAAAGACAATGTCTTTTTTTCTTTCTCATGTTAAATATTGAAATGTGAATTAATATAAAATATTAAATATTAATTAATATTAAAATGTGATTAATTTCGATTAATTAATTACAAAGCTTTTAATTAATTAGATTAATTTTTTAAATCGAGTCCCACCCCTAGTTAATATCCTTCTTGAGTTTATGACATGACGATGAACGATCTCAAATAGCTGCAAGTGACAGGTTACTAACCAGTCTTACAGAAAACATGAACTTTACATAATAATCATGTGTGAAATTTACACATGGCTTTTACACACTGTTTTGACTCATGTTTTTTTTTTATCATGATTTTTTTATACAGTTCACTTGTGCATTACAACTTGTCATAAAGCCTACTCATGTTTAACTCTCCGCAGCTGAACGGGAACTGTCATATTACATATTCAACGTTTTCATAATTATCTTATTTTTGTTTCATTCACATTAGTTATTTATTTTCATGATGTTTTTTTATTTCACCAACAAAGGGCTAACAACCCCCCCCCCACACACACACACACACGCACGCACAATCATTTTTACACAACTGCTTTATTTTCATGTGTTTATTTTTATTTTTCAATTATTTCTCTATTTTTATTATTATTCCCCATATTTACACCAGATTAACTTTTACTTCATTTTTTTAATTACCTTTATTTTTATCTGACTCTCTTTTCATAACTAACTTTTTTCCACATATGGCTTTTTAAAAAACATGTATGATTCCTTTATTTACATGTGATTGCTATACACAGTTAAACTCTTTCCCCCACAAATCTACTTATTTTCAGCTATAATTTCATACACAATTTATTGCCAGTGCCTTTTTTATTTAAAAAACATGATAATATTTTATTCACATAATGTTACATGTTTACTTCATTGTTGAAATATACATTCATAGTGAAATGGAGTTTTACTGTAAGGTAACCAACATAAGCGTTTCATTAGTATGAACGTGAATACAGAACTTTCCATAAACAGTCATGGATTTGATCACTGCATGATTTACAAAGTGCAGATGACATGAATAAGAAAGATGGTTTGGTTTGCCTGAAATATTTTGTCACTGTCAGTGAATTACAGTTATGGCTGTAGTTATGCAAGTAAAGTGTGTACTTTTTACTGAAAAAGCCTGGAACCAACCAAACACCGTTTTTCTCCTAGCTCACCAAATATATAAAAACACATCTCGGGTACAAAGACTGAGAGACGGTTAAGAAAATCAATTTTAGTTTGATACGATAATAAATAAATAAGAGCAACCTTTTTGAACACCTGTGCTTTAAAGCATTTTAAACGTGTACTTATTTCCCTTGTCTACATTGCTCTTTCACTGTATAAATATTGCATACATGGAGGAAAAGTGAAGCCAAATGTAGGAAGAGAAGATTCGTTCAGACAGCGATGTGCTTGTTGAAAACATTTTATTACACAGGAATTCATTAGAATGTACAGTAAATGTGTAAGCTCAACCTCATTTGTTCTACACCCTCCCCCCCATCAAAAATCATAAATATTTAACATTTATAATTATAATTTGATCCAACATTCAAAGCTGTAAATTTGTTATAGCTACACTTTCTTTTAAAAACATAATATTTACAATAGAGAATGTATTGTATTTGGCATAATTACATACAAAGGACATTATTATATAATTTACAATTCTTTTCAGCCGCTGATTTGTAGGAAGAGGTTTGTCCAAAGTTCTCAACAAATGCGAGTTTGAAAAACGACTTACAAAATGTGAGCAATATTTAATTTCCAGAAATAAACAGAGAATGCTGAAATGGAGCGGTGAGAGTTGGTCAATATTTCTCATTAACGTTTACAGATTGATGCCTGAACTCTGTTCATTTGCAAGACACAAAAAACAGGTGCTGATAGAACTGCTATATGTACATGCCCAAATCAGTGTTCTCGGACGTTTGTGTGTAAGTGATTACTAACAGTACGTTAATATAGAGATTAGATTACAAATAGGGCTGTGACAACGTATAAATGTATACAATACGTAATAATTTTGCAAATGCATTATTTTTAATGCATTATATAAAATTTCATAAAACAGACTCTATACTATAATGATTCTACAGGGCTCCTGAATTCTCAAATCTGATTGGTCAAAAGGTGTTGATGCCCAGCAGCTCTGGCAGCACAGCCGGCTATATACGCCAGCAGGAGATGGGTGTACTGTATATTACTCTGCTTGTTAGCTGTAAAGCTGTTCCTTCAGGTTCTGGTTTCTTCTAACAAGCCATATTTTTTCTTATTAACTCAACTGAAGAAAGGAAAAAAACGAGGTTGGTGAGGGAATGACTGTTTATAGCTTCTATGATGTAAATCGTAACAAGAACTTTGTTTTCCAAATGGTCCACCTTATTAAAAAACAATTGCAAATGGATAAATTATGATGATGTTTTTAAATGATAAAAAGGAATTGCTGCCAATTTATTAGAAATAGAATAGAAATAAATTCAGGGTGGCATCAGTATGTTTGCATCAGGCCACATCCCATCCCATCATGTTTTTCCTTATATAGTTTATAACTAAAAAAAAAAAAGATTCATAGTC
The DNA here is from genome assembly GCA_028566375.1 of Leptodoras nelsoni. Classification (NCBI taxonomy): domain Eukaryota; kingdom Metazoa; phylum Chordata; class Actinopteri; order Siluriformes; family Doradidae; genus Leptodoras; species Leptodoras nelsoni. Next base: position 8,220,324 of record JAOVVG010000015.1, read on the forward strand.
TAAAATGTGAAGCTTCTGGGAGGTTGTGCAGACTGGTTTGAGAACCACCACCTTAAAAACATCAATTTATGAACCTATACAAAATTATGTACTACTATACAAAGTATAGTGTAGTTAAAGGTGGAATCTTGGGTTAGGCAGAAATGGTAATATCATAATTAATCATTACTCTGATGTACTGTCACAGCCCACTATGGAGTCTTGTGCTTAAGAGCTTGAAATTCATTAAAACTCCTACTGGCAGTTCTGAGAGTGAGATATGGCAAATTTCAATACTTTTAATTGATTGAAATAGTACTGGCTTAGCAGTATGTGAATAAGAAGACTGGCAAGCTTTATTTCTGTAAAGGCTCCAGCAGTTTCAGCACGCATTAAAAAAAGTCACAGTCACTCTGCACTGCACCATAATTAGGCTAGCTCCTGATATACCCCACGGCAGGTGCTTCTGCCTTCAGCTCCTTTCCTATATAGTACTCAGACAGTGTAACGCGAGTACTAGTCTGTCAGGGAATATCCAGTTATGCCACTGACTAACCCAATCATAGTCTAAAATGACTGTTTCAGAAAACGAAGAGGGAAAAATAAAACAAAATGATGGTGTAAAAATATCAAAGCAGAGATTTTATGTGAATCTTGAGCTGGAGAATGAAAATACGGCATGACAAAATGCAGTTTCCCTGTTCCTTTGGCACAATACCTATCAAAGTAACTCTAGCATTCGTCAGGCTTTAGATCTGAAGTGTCAGCTGTGAGTGCTGACCAAATCATGTAAACCATAAAAACAAGTAATGGATAAATGTTCTGTATAAACTGTTTTTCTGTCTACAGATCTACAGCTCAGATCCTGACCTGTGAAATCGTGTAAAGCATGCTCCTGAAGATGAATAAAAGAGAACTGGATGCCTAAAAGGCAGCCTCTTTTAAGAGTCCAAGTGTATATGAACAAAGCCATGGATATTATCTAGCGCCTACAGGAAGATCCGAATGGAGGCCATTAGCACCTCTGAGCCATTTAAAAAAGTAGAATGTACTCAAAATGTACTTAGAAACGTGCATTACCCAATGGTAAAATATTCAGTTTTCAATACTTAAGGCAAAACATACGTTTCATATCAGTATTTACACAATGTAAAAATGCCCTGGGACTCAGAGCAAGAGCATCTTGATCTGTGACTGCTGCAAAATACAGGAACTGGCAGTAATACCCCTGCCATATCTTTCTACATATCCAGTCTGTTTATTATGTAAATTGTAACATTTCATTGGGTTCATCCACCCAAAGAGAGAAAGTGCAATTGGTGGTGCATGGTATTTTCTTCCAACATTACTAAAGCTGGGAGACTTTCCTGGGAAGAGGGCGAGGTCTGGGCAGCTGCTCCACCGGCTTAACACTGCGAAGCTGGTGGGGTTTTGGTGGAATGGGTGGAGCATCAGCACTCGTGGGAATGGAAAGGCTGTGAGGGAGGGGCACCGGTCGCCGCAGGTTGCTGCTGTAAGGGGGCGGAGTCTTGTTCTCTCGCCGAAAAAGCTCATCTGAGCCACTGGAGGCGGAGGTGGGAAGGGCGTGGTCAGTGGAGGGTGTGGCTTCAGTGCCCGAGGCTTCGGAAACACTGCAGCGGCTGAGAGAGGAGATGCCACTGCTGTAGCTGCCAGACAGCACTGGGGAGTTGGGGACGAGTCCAGCTGGAGGGCATTCCGTAGGCGACGGTGTGAAGGGGGGCACAGAGTACTGCACACACGGTAACAAATCAGACAACAGACATTCAATTCCAAAAATGACATACACTCCACCATTAATGTGAAAGCCTTATGCAGACATGAAAATGTGAGATGAGACAGAGGAGATATGGCTACTTAAGGATTTCATTAGCATTAGAGCGAGACGGTGAACGATGCTGCACAGAGAATAGGAATCATATCATATTTTCTGCATAATTCTAACAATATGTTATCCTCAAATTACATGACTTCATGCATGTCAGAGAAATATGGAACATTCAATATAATAACACATTTAAAAGGGGTTGACTTTTTCATGCAACAACCAGCACAGCCAGACATACTCCAGAGAAGGACTTCACAATTAATTTAGCAAGTGTATACACAGACATTTTCACAGCCACCCACTCTGTAGACTTGATGCATATTGTATGAGATGTCTAATTTAAAACAAACGACTAGCCGATCCATTTTCAAAGGGCTGTTCAGAGGGTTTCATGACACTCAAATGCACTCAACACTTTTGCCCTTCTGTAACCTGTGAACTGAAAACTCAGTGAAGGGCTTCATGTGGACTCTGTGTGCGTGTGTGTGTGTACGCACGTTTGACTGTCAGCGTCTGTCTCAGCAGCTGTCTAACTGGACCGAGACAGGTAGCTGTCCATCAAACTCAAAGAGAGTGAAAACTATATTTTATTCTTGAATTTTGCACACTGTAATTTCAGAGTGTACTCCACACCAAGCATACAGCATACTGTATATAAACCTGTCACAACTGCTTCACCTGCTTCTGAATATCACACGCCTTTCACTGTCAGATAGACAATGCAGAATAAATGTGTGATTAGTGCTAATTGGACTGGAAAAAAGGCTGGACTAAAATCGATATGCGCTGCTCGATGAATAGATGACAAAAGGGAAAAGCTATGGATCGAATGAATTTCAATATCGGGCGCATGAAACTTTGATTATAGAGGCTTGGAACCTTCTCACCTCTGAAGGCAAATACACTCCTGTATGCAATGATGTTCCAATGATCTTCCTGGTCATACAGCAAAAAGGGTTTGAAAATGAATTTAAGGAGTCGTATGACCCATATGGAGGTGTTGCTACCCTGCAAATTGGTAATATTCAAATACTGAGAGCGCTATTCGGTTTTTCGTTATGCACAGCATGCACATGAAGTCAGTGAGAAAATAAGGAAAGGGCTACGACTAGTAATGTTTTAACACACAGAGCCTCACTGGCCCGGTGTTCAAACGTGCATCAGGATTGGAAAAAGTCTCAAAAGCAGGTGTTTTATGTTCATGCTGGCAGGAGCAGGTGGTCAGACATGAAGCTCGAGGAACAAAAGAAAGAGAATCTATTTCCAACCTCATTCAGTACAACCTCGGGTCTTAAACTATAATGGACATAAATCAGGTATGTCAGGTTTGCAGATTTGCCAATTTACACCAGAAGCAACGCTGCACTTCACAGCTGCTCATTTTTCCGTGTGCTTGTGTGAGTGTTTATTTGTCTTTTCATTCAACAATTCAGTAAATACAGCATGCAAACAGCCGTACTATTTATGAGATTGTTATAAACATTCACTGATATGGGAGGTTTGTTAACGGACAGAATTTCAAGAGACATGAGCGCGTATGCCGTTACGGCAGGGCTACAGGCTGAAACACTGAGCCCATATTCAGTACGTTTTGCAGTATGTTTGATATTTCTCCATATTATGCATGTGAAACAAACGTGTGCAAACGTGTACCATGGACAGGAAGCAACTTTATTCATTATGCCACAACATAATTTTTCTTTCCACTGGAAGCAGTTAACCAAGATCTGTTCATTAAGCCTTACTGATATTCCTAATATTAGAATTAGCCAGAAGATACCTTCCCAATAAATATATGTGAAAGTCAGTGTGTTTGAATGAGTGTGTGTGTGTTTTGGGGACAGTGGTAAACAATAAAGGGCATGATGGCATGATTTGTAGTGTCTGATATATTGCATGTTAAATCCCAGTTCAGGTAACTCCACTACACTTTTCACTTTCTTGAGTTTGCATCACTATAAACACCATCACATTAATACTATGAAACTGTGAAATCAAACAAACAAACAAAACCGAAGGACCTACCTTTTGTGATGAGCGTGATACTGGACCTGGTGACTGTGATCTCATATTTTTAGCAGGAGACCCTGTTCAAACAGATTCATAATAACGTATTATTTGACAAACATTTGAAAGGATTCGCTTTAGCCGTCAGCCATCTTGGAAGGAAGGAAACATACTGCTATACACTGAAGGCTCTTGCTAAGTGGCATGCACATCTGCCAGATGTCATTTTTCAGGACAACAGGCTCCATTATAAGCAATCACGGTCAACTTTATAAGACAGAGGGACAGATAACAGTTTATGGTCTATGTAAATACTTTTTATCTAGGTTGAAAAAACAATGCAAGCTTTATTAGTGGAACACTTCTAAATGTCAAGTTTAGTCTTTTTATGGCAAGACGATATTCACGTATACATTTTTGTCAGGAAAGCGTAACATTTAACATGTAAAGTATCGTCTACATTACAATGTAGGCACTGATGATCCAGAGCCAAGGGAAGTGAACAGATAAAGACTAGATCAAATGTCTGCCCTGAGGTGCCAGTTCACACCATATTGAAACGATGTATTCAGGCAAACAAAAATAAAAGAAACTTTAAAAATCTCATTCCCTCATGCTCAGTAACTATATCCTGGTCAGTGTTATGGTGGATCCAGAGCCTATCCCGGGAACACACATGCATGCACTCATTCTGCTTTCCTCATCTACTGAGCTGGATTTTTATACAGTAATACAGAACCGGACAGCCACTTAAGCAAAAGTACCAACAGTCTATAGCAGTACCCCTGTTAGAGTAAAGGGAATGTCATTTTATTGGTTCATATCTTAACGGGCATATGAAAATCAGAACTGGATCATGGAATGATGGAAGAAAGTGGACCGACACAATATTAGGCAAGTAGTTTTAACGTTATGACTGATAACAGAAAGAGGTTTTTTGTGCACACAAAAATGTGGTATTCCATAAGGTGCTGTTCTAGGGCTACTCCTGTTTCCCCTTACACACTTAAGAACCAGAATAACTGGTACATGTACATAGCAACGCCATCTAATGCACCTCATTGGTTGTGTCCGCAGTGCGTACATAAAGCGATAGACTTTTGAATTTATGGAAGCTTCTAGAGCCATTTATGCCACGTGAAGTTATCATGATTTTGCAAATTTCAGCATGGTTTAATAGTTGGAGATCGTCAGATGGGTCGTAGCATTGGATTTGGATTTTCATATATGAGCACGTATGAGGTTTACCGTGACTATGTGTACGACAGCAGCGTGGCCATAAAAAGACTCTGGGTGAACATGAACAGCGTCGGCTGGCAAGAATTGTTTCACGCGGTAGTCATGCAACCCTGCCTCAAGTAACATCAGAATTCAATGCAGGGGCCTCAACAGACATCAGCATGAGGACTATGCAACGTTCCCTCCATGCACCTACCAAGTATTAACTGGTACACTTTAGTGTATATGCTATATTATTTAGTGGATTAAAACACAGGAGTGGTCCTAGAACATTACTTAGAAGAATCCATTTTAATAAACCTATGAAGTGGTAAACTAATTTAAGAAACAGTACTATGCTAGGAAATGTTTACCACATCCAGCTCGGACTACAGTAACATCACCTTTTTGGAATGTTAAACAGGTTCTAGTTAACCTAGGCGACCAGATTGCAACACCTTGTTGCTCCTTCATGCTCAAGATGTTTTTCTCACCGCGGGTATTTGTGACCCGGATTTCTTTAAGGCTGCAATGTGACAATGGGTGTTAAAATTGGCATACAAATTGAACACAAGTGAAGATAAGCCAGAGGCAAAGTGATGAAAATTGGGGGAAAGAAAAAGGCAAAAGCAGAGTTAGGTTGGAATGCAGGAGTTTCAGATCACTGTTTGAGGATTTAATTAAGCTTAGAGGTGTCATGCAGATTACAGAGAAATGCTATGGGAAGGCTCATCTCTTGAACCAGGATTATATCATGAGTGAGTGCAACCACAATCCCTTTAAAGTAGATGTACCTTCCACTTAACACAAGCAGGTCAAGTTTACTTTTATGATTCCAACTGACTGATCCAATTAAACCCAAAAAGTCTTGACGGCACAAGCAAATACTGGATGAATACTAAAAAAGACTAGCAGTAAGGACAGGGATAATGTTATAGATCGTGAGAAACCAGAAGGAAGAACCTGATGGGAGACAAAAGGTCAAGCAGTTACTAGAAGTATTAGTGTTGGGGAAGGTGGTCAGTTTTATTCTGCTTTTTTTTTTTTTTTTTTACCTGAGTATGGATGCCTAGGAGGGACAGGGGGGCAAAACTGCTTTCCGATAGAGTCAGAGAACGTCGTGTCAAGACTCCAGCTGCTTGGGGCAGGCTTGACCACTTTCACACACAAAACATGCAGCTTCAGTCAGTTCAGTCCAACAGACTACAGAGGTTTCTTATTTACAGCTTTCAAACAACTGCCACAGGCACCATTTTTTACACATCAGGTAAATATGGAAAAACAAGATTATTGAATGTGCAGTTGTCACAAGAGACCTACTTCTACACTGATACCAGGTTAATAAAGCCGTCGCACTATGAATTCATTTTCTGCTTCAGTTTCTTCATGTTTTCTAACCTTTGCCAACAGTTCAAAGAAAGCACCAGAAACATTGCTATTTGTTAATTAAACAAGGAAGTATCTCAACTAGATTTTAATGAGTCCCCTTGGAATGTACAATGATGGATCTCTACTCTCGGCTATATATTTAAAACAGGTAAACATATACAACAAAACAAAATTATAAGTAAACATTTAACTTAAATCTTCCATTCGGTGAAACCTGACACAGAGAAAAACCAGCTGCTCCTGGGACACTAGACCTGCTTCTGTCACCAAATGGCATTAAATCCAGATTTCAATGAGAAAGTAGATAAATGGCTGAAAATATTGGAAATTCTTTCCCTATATTTGAATAGTGATGACAGCAGCGCTGAGGAACTTGGGTGAGTCGTTCACAATTATAGCCGCCGGAAGAAATGGAGGCTGTATAAAAAAAAAAAACCTTGAGCTGTCAGATACCATCGTATCAAGCTAGGTAATCTTAATCTTTTCACAAAACGAACCTTTCAACCACACTGAGACCCAGTGCATGTAGGAGTGTGTGTGTAGGAGGGAGCATTGCGAAGTTGCGCACCGATAAATGTGGCTCACCTTTGTCTGGAATGGAGATGTTGGGATCGCTGCGAGGCAGAGAGGCATCGCCTGCTGGATGCGGGATCGTCCTCTGAAGAAGAAGCACAAGAGTGTGCTTATGGACACTATTTTTACCGCTTCATATCTGATGTCACCTTTTGTTACCACAATTGGCAATAGAAACTACTGCATGACGCTACTAATAGGTCAGGATGCTTCATACTGTTTAAGTGGGTGGTGATGGCTTATTTTTATTCCCCTGCCTGAAATCCACATAGATACAGAATATTTATGGTAATGTTATCCAGTGTATAAAACTGCAGGTACAATATTTACCCGTGTGTGTAGATTACCTTGTACTGTAATATACTAAAAATACATTTAGGCTGTAATTTTTTAACAGTTTGTTCAAATACAAACGAACTACATAACATAAGCTGAAAAAAGCATGTCTCTCAGAATAAATATGTAATTTGGTACATTTCTACCATAAAATACAGGGAGATGTTCATGCAGTTCTTTTCAATTTTACTATATAAATAATACTGTTTACATGTGTTAGGTCTTATTGTTTCAAATAAATCAACATTTCTCTAAGTAATAATACGCCTCCCTGCTGACAGTATTTGAAACCATTTTCTTTACTGTTCATTGTGAACATGGCTTTCATGAATCTTTCTACATTTAATAGCTGTTACATTGGAGTTTTGATTTCAATTTCACACTAACAGGAGTCTCTTTGGGATCAGAATCTCTTTGAGATCATGTCCCAGCTACTGAGAAAAAAATGGCACATACAAATCAAACACTTGCATCTTGTCTCCTCCTTCTACTAAGCCATTTGCACAATTTTTTTTTTTTGTAAATCTCCTACAACACACCCAATAATGGCATGTGCAATTTACATTTATGGTTTTGGCATTTGACAGACACCCTTGTCCAGAGTGACTTATACAGTACAGGCCAAAAGTTTGGACACACCTTCTCATTCAATGCGTTTTCTTTCAATTCAATGCGACTGTTTACATTGTAGATTCTCACTGAAGGCATCAAAACTATGAATGAACACGTGGAGTTATGTACTTAACAAAAA
>JAOVVG010000015.1:8233869-8245342 GCA_028566375.1 Leptodoras nelsoni
GGTCCAATTTAGCCATGAAACCTCCCACACTAAAATGACAGGTGTTTCAGTTTCATTGTCTAACCCCTGTACATACATACATACATACATATATATATATATATACACACACTAATGATTCCATGCCATAACTCACACAAACACACACACATGCTGATGGGAAATGCCACATACAGAGGTGACCCCTTATTAAAACAAGGTTGCTATGCAACAGCTGTCCATCCACACTTCAGAGCATGGCAGTTCTGACCCAGCTCAGGCTTAGGCAGCTTTCAACATGTTGAACACTTTCCCCGAGTTTTAACACCACAGAAAAAAGAAAGTGCTTTGAAGGCTACACTCTTCGTTCAGTTCTCTGTTGCACAGCATGCACCGGCAGAGTGGAAAACAGCAGTCTGTCTAGAACATTTCATCAAAGAGATGCACTGCACTACAAACACTAAAAGCTGACAATCTACTAAAATGGTACGTGATCATGCTTATGTTATGTGATCATACAGTGTTAATGCATGGTTAGAATATTTACATTTATTTACATGTATTTACAACCCCAGTTGTTCCAATGAAGTTGGGACGTTGTGTAAAACAAATGAAAACAGAATACGATGATTTGCAAATCCGTTTCAACCCATATTCAATTGAATACACTACAATAAGAGTGAACAACACTTAATAAGCATTTGGGAACTGAGGACCGTAATTGCTGAAGCTTAGTAGGTGGAATTCTTTCCTATTCTTGCTTGATGTACAGCTTCAGTTGCTCAACAGTACGGGTCTCCGCTGTGATATTTTGAGCTTCATAATGCACCACACATTTTTCAATGGAAGACAGGTCTGGACTGCAAGCAGGCCAGTCTAGTACTCGCACTCTTACTACGAACCACGCTGTTGTAACACGCGCAGAATGTGGCTTGGCATTGTCTTGCTGAAATAAGCAGGGACGTCCCTGAAAAAGACGTTGCTTGGATGACAGCATATGTTGCTCCAAAACCTGTATGTACCTTTCAGCATTAATGATTCCTTCACAGCTGTGCAAGTTACCCATGCCATGGGCACCAACACACCCCCATACCATCAGAGATGCTGACAGGGGTGATAGTCCTTTTCCTTTTTGGCCTGGAGGACATGACGTCCATGATTTCCAAAAACTGATTTTCAAAAATTGAAATGTGGACTCATCAGACCACAGGACACTTCACCATCTCAGATGAGCTCGGGCCCAGAGAAGCTGGCTGCGTTTCTAGGTGGTGGTATGTCTTTCGCTTTGCATGGTAGAGTTTTAAATTGCACTTGTAGATGGAGCGACAAACTGTGTTCACTGACAATGGTTTTCTGAAATGTTCCTGAGCCCATGTGGTAAAATCCGTTACAGAATGATGTCGGTTTTTAATGCAGCGTTCACAAAGTGGTGAACCTCACCCCATCCTTGCTTGTGAACGACTGACCCTTTCAGGGATGCTCCCTTTATACCCAATCATGACACTCACCTGTTTCAAATTAACCTGTTCACCTGTGGAATGTTCCAAACAGGTGTTTTTTGCTTATGGATACATGAACACCACACCATTATTTTGAAAGTGAAAAACGGATGTGTTGCTATGGACAATTCTGAAGTATTTGTTAGCTACCTCTCGTTACTGAGCATCTGTTCTAGCTGGATGAGACGGTATTTATGTGCACCAGTGATGATCCACCATAATTAGACGACAGTGACAATCATGAAATGTCAAAATAAAAAAGCTTAAGCATAATAATAGCATCCTCCTGTTTGTTATGACTAGCAAACTCTCTAGCAGTTCATCATATTCCTATAAATTCTGCAGGTGTGACAGCAAGCGTGTGCGTGTGAGAGAGGGGGAGAGAGTGCACACACACACAAGGCACACACAAATAATAAAATCCATTTCCAAGCATTGATGAAGTTCCATTTTTTTTTTTTATCTTGCTGCTGATTATGGTGTTTCTGATTCCTTTTTGTCTATGTGGTTAAACATCCTTTTATAATTAATTTAATATTTAATTATTTAAAAAATACACTGAAGTACCAGAACGAAATTGGTAGGTCCCCCAGGAGATCTTGGAGGGAACGTTGCACAGTCCTCACGCTGATGTCTGTTGTGGCCCCAGCATTGAATTCTGATGTTACTTGAGGCAGTGTTGCACGCCTATCACGTAAAATGATTCTTGCCAGCCAACGCTGGTTACGTTCACCCCAAACCTTTTATGACCACACTGCTGTCGTAAGTTTGAGGTTTTGCCGGAATTCTTGTAGTCACAGTACACCTGTGCTGATACGTGAAAATCCAAACGTTGCTTCTACCTCTGAAATGCTATGACCCATCTCACGAGCTCCATCTATTAACCCACTCAGACAATCAAAAACGTTTTATAACTTGCCACTCAGCAGAATCAACTCTAGAAGCTTCCATAGATCCTGTTGCTTTATGTACACACTGCAATGAGGTGCATTAGATGGCGTTGCTATGTATGTGTACCAATTATTCAGGTTCTTAAGTGTGTAAGGGGAATCAGGAGTAGCCTATTGTTTTATCTACACACTGCAGATGCAATCAATGATGTACATAGGTGCCATCTATTTTGCATGGGTATAGTACCAGTTTTTCTGACATATTAAGAAGGTATATAATGTAATCGAAATGTCTGCAGTATTTACCAAACTGGACCCGAGTATGGAAATGAGGTTTATGGTGTATATATAAAGCTATGTTTTGGGGACTTTTTACTATTTGTTACAAATTATTACCAATACTTATTGTATATCATATTAAAGCACATATCATGCCCTTTCAAACAAAACACACTTGTCATTTTTCTTTTGTTGTCTAACGCTAGCTGTTTGTTTACAGGATAACAAAACAAATGAATTTCTTTGCTGTTCTCAGTGATCTGCTGCTGTGTCTATAATTCTATCAGGGTATAAAGGGTTAAGAAAAGTCATAAGTCTTATATAGCCTTCATATACACTGCACCTTTAGAACAGCACTTTGCATATGTCCTAGTCTAGGTTCTGTTTAACAGACCACAGTTCTGTAAAAGTTCCAACAAACAAGGCGGACCAAACTGTCACTATGGAGTTTATTTACAATATCATGAAGTTGCTGGTCTTGTGGCTAGCTTATATTTATGTACTGCTGTTGTTAACTGTTATATTTGTGTTTGGGGATTGCAAGAAGTCATTCTGTGGTTAAAATGAACTCACTGAAGTAATTATATACTGCATGTATATATATAGCTTATCCGGCTAACTTGCTAAGTTATTCAATAAACAGTATGATAGTTTTGGTCTTATTTGATGGTGGGTGATAATAAATGCACAAATGTGTCGAGCACAACACACTTAAGCACATCCCAAACATGATGCCTGCTGATGACTACTTTTTGATTAAAATGCTGCTCAAATAAACAGTATGTTGCTATTTAGAAACAAAGCTATGGTTACACAATTATGTCGCAATATTGAAATCCACAAGCCAAACCGAAGTGTGGTAATATGAGCAAGATTTTTGCACACCTCCTGGTAGCGAGCGAGGCCTCCGTTCACAGCAGCGTCGATCACGCCATTTAAACACATGGTGAGCGGGTTGATGTTCTGCATCTGCCGTGTCTGGCACTGCGTGATGAGCGTGCGCAGCTGCAGGTTCTTGTTTTCAATCACCTCGATGGCGTTCTCCAGCGGGCTCACCTCCACCTGCACCACAACACACAGCTATTACAGGCAGGCCACTGTGGGGTAGGGGAGGGGGTTAAGGAGGGTGGATCAGAAGCCAAAAATTCAAAAACAGAGCAGTGGTGCTGCGGATCGATTCTCTCACCAGATCTTTCTTTTCCACTTCAAACCAGCGAGAGATGCCTGGAAGACTCTGCACCAGGGTCATCGTTGTCCTCTCCACCCACAGGCTCTGTGGGCCATAGAAAACACACATTAACACGTGAGCAGCTTGAGCCCTCCAGCGCAAGGCATCGTAAAAGGCTAATAACACTGACAGTCTTACACTGACTCACGCTCGGAAATACAATAACATCACTCCCTACGCATTCATTATCAGCTCCGACTTGACAGCGACTATTAAATGCTGCTCTGCTTATTGAATGCCGTTTGTATTGTCTATTACAATCCATTGTACATTATGCTGGCTTTTTTAGCACCGGTTATTGCATAAGGCAGTTTTACAATATGCACAGACGCAGCGCAGTGGATTCAGAAGAGTCCCAGGGTAAATCAATCAGCACTAAAGGTTGCAGGTCCTAATATTCCTGCACCATTGCTTCTCAACAACTTACTTCCTCCTCTACCCCTGAGCACTTCATGCACTCAATTTCCCCCAAAACAAAGTTTATCCTCAGTTTGTTAAGTGTTTCTTCTTCACAGAAGAAATCTCATATCCCAGAGTCTTACACTGGAAGGCATTTTCAGTAGGGGTCTTTGTCTTGGCTCACCTACTGCATAAAGAACAGGCTTTATTACAGGGAGGGAGAACTCACCGAAAACTTTAGTTACTGAAGATGAGACTCAAACAAACTGCTGTCTCCAATATAATCGTATCATCTAAATATCATCTCATCTTAAGTTAGCTTCTTAATGAGATTTTTCGAAAAAATATTACTTCGTGATGAGTGAGGCAGGGTGAAAAACACCTCAGTGTCAGGGAAAATGTAATATCTGGCAGGCTAAACTGTTTATTTCAAACGTTATACCCACTAGAGGCCGCCGGAAATCTAACCCCGGCGATAGATATGATCCGTATTTTGGATGTGATTTTCTGGGCTGGGTATTGAGCAAGAGATGAAGGAAATGATATTTGGAATGAGCCCGTCTCCTGGCCTCTAAAACTTTAATTAGCCTCACTGGGCTGAGAGTGAATAATGCAACACATGAGAGCACACCTGATCTCTACACACATGCTGCACACCTACCCACACACACACACACATTACAGGCATGAATACCCAAGTCACATACTGAGGAAACAGCACAGATACATCAAGACAGGAAATGAGAAAAGAGACAACAAAGCAGGTAGACAGGAGACAAACTAACTAAAGCGTGCAGTGCAGCTCAGTGTTAAGACGCTGGACTACTGGCCAGAAGGTTGTGAGCTCAAATCCCACCACAGCCAAGATGCCACTACTGGGCCCTTGAGCAAGGGCCTTAACCCTCAACTGCTCAGTTGTGTAAATGAAATCAATTCTAACTTGCTATGGATAAGGGCATAAATGTAAATGCAGTTCCGGTCCACCTTAAACTCGTTCTCCTTGTCTTTGGTGCCCTTGTGGAAGGGCCGGTCATAACGGAAGCGCCAGATGTTGTTGACTTTGTAGAAGCTCTTGATGTTGTCCGGAACGCCATCTCTCTGGAGGACGTCCTGGCTGTCTGGGATCGGAGTCACTGCATAGATTTGCAGGTCTGAGTCAGGACTGTGTCAAGGACTGTTACAGAGATGCGTCCTGGTCTGAGAATGATAAGCAATAGATCACTGAATGTTGTTGTCAATACTGAATATGAAATGTGAATAACAACAGTGTCAGAAGTTAGGTATACACCAAGGCATCTATTAAGCAGCTGCATATGGATGAAGTTTTCTTCCCATCTCTAACACTAACCCTGCAGCCCCATCTCTGTTCACACACGGTTCGATTACAATAAATACAGAGCCTTGCATTAGGGTTGTATGTCATGAATTTACAAAGAATACCCCAGAACACTGATGACATTAACACTGGGGTGAAATCAATACAGTTGAATACAGTACATAATATAAATGTTTATTACTTGTTCTTACACACTGGAATTATTCATTGGAAAATAGATTTTTTGGAGTTCCTTTTGAGATTTCTGTTTTTTAAATAAATACAATTACTGGATTTACTGTGCACCATCCAGTAAGGATGAATAATGAGTGAATTCAAATGTTTTGAAGTCTGAAACTTTTTTCTAATGAGAGATGGAAAGTCTGCCTAGTGCCTATACATGAAAGTAATTCTTTCTTTAAATAAATTAATTTCTCCTATCCATTAATTGCTGCCCCTTAGTAGCAGTGCTTTAATACACAAGGTGATTATGTACTAATTGGATGTTTTATATACATAAATAACACTTCTGCTAAATCTAGATTCTCCATCAGTGTCCCACAAGGCACAGTGCTTGGTCCACATCTGTTCTCCCTCTTTACATTATCGCTTGGTGAGTTCACATGCTCACATGGGTTTTCATACCACTGTTATAAGGACAACAAATAATTTATCCTGTCCTTTCATCCCTCAGGCACCCAGACCCTCAGATGGCAGAGATCTCATCATGGAAATGAATCCTAGCAAAACTGGACTGCTGTTCATTCTAACAGATGCATCCCCACAACAGGATCTTGTGATCTCTCTGTACAACACTCAGATCTCAATATGGGTCACTGCATCCAACCTTGTATGTAAACAATGTAAACAATCAACTGTCCTTATCATTTCACAGCGCAAAACTGACGCCGCAACATCAGAAAGATTTGTCCATTTCTATGTGCCAAGGTCACTCAGGTGCTTGTTCAGTCCCTTGTCCTTTCAAGACTGGACTATTACAACTTTCTCAGGCCAGGACTGTCTCTGTGTGCCATTCAACCTCTGCAACTGACTGAGAATGCAGCAGCAAGACTTATCAACCTTCTCAAGTACCCCCACACTGCCCCACTGTTACACTCCCACCACTGACTCCCTGTAGCTACTCACATCATATTTAAAGCAATGATGCTTGTCTATAAAACAAAAAATAGACCACCTACCTTAAAGCACTTATCACAGCCTAACCACAGTTCCTCCAAACCTCTAGCCCTGCTCGGCTGGACCCACCATCTATCAGTGTACAAGCAAAGCATGCACAAAGGCTCTTTTCTCTTCTGGTGTCTAGGTGGTGGAATACACTTCCCACAGATGTCTGAGCTTCTGAGTCACTGGCTGTTTTCAACAACAAAAGATCTACCTCTTCATGAAGAACTTAAGTGTGTTTTTTAACTATTCTAAATTCCCTAGTACTTGAAACAGTATGAGGCTATATTTATTGACAATAATAGATTTCAAAGCACTTCTTTAATTTGGTCTGGATAAGGGCATTCAACAAATCGCCATAAGCTATTTACAAAATACAGTGAAGTACCAAAAAACCTGCTTTTCCAGTTAATACTTGGTGGGTCCCCCAAGGGATCTTGGAAGAAACATTGCACAGTCCTCACGCTGATGTTTGTTGAGGCCCCAGCATTGAATTCTGATGTTACTTGAGGCAGTGTTGAGGCAGCCTATCGCGTGAAACGATTCTTGCCAGCAGACACTGGTCAGGTTCACTCAGAGTCTTTTTACGGCCACCCTGCTATCATAAGTTTAAGGTTTTTCCAGAATTCTTGTAGTCACGATACACTCTCGAAATGCTCATAGGTGAAAATTCTAACTTCGAAATACTACGACCCATCTCACAAGCTCCAACTATTAAACCATGTTGAAAATCGCAAAATCGTGATAACAGTTCTAGAAGCTTCCCTAGACGTCTATCACTTTATATACGCACTGGTGGATGCAACCAGTGTCCTGCTATTGATTTTGCATAGGCTTCTGGTATTTCAGTGTATACAGACTCAGCACCTTACATGCATTTTCTAACACAAACAAGTGATACACTAAAATGCAAGCAGTAAATAGGCCAGTCAAATCTATCCAATCTCCTGAGCATATGCACACAGGCTCAGCAGACTTTGGGTCACACAACACATCCATGAAAACTCATCAACATAGAAATATGAATTAAGTATGGCAGCAATCCAGGAAGGGTACTGATTAATTTCTTGCAAGGATAACAAAGCACTAGGCTAATGCAGTTTGATCGCTCACGTCTGCTCTAATTGCCCTCAAGAGAAAGGGACCACATTCGGCATGCTCCAGCCTTCCACAGATTTGTCCCGCCAACCGTGCAAGATCGTGTCCGCTGCCTGACGTCTCCTGGAGCCGGCTTGCCGTCGCAGTGGGACAGAATCGATTTCCTGCCACTGAACAGATGCGTATTTACAGCAGTAGTCCTGAGCTTGCACAAAGTGCTAGGTTACCCAGTGCCGTTCACACCAGAAAAGCACCAGCAGACACAGCTGGGATTCGTTTTTTAATAAATGCAAACATCTGGTTACATGCAGAGCTCATAAATAATAGAGCGCTTTAATTTGTCATTATTTTGTGTGTTTGTGTATATTTGTGTGTGTGTGTGCATGTGTGTGTTGGCAGAAGGATACACTGGGCCTCAGCCTGGTAGATGGTCTGGTCTGGATGGTTGGCATGTTGCATGGCAATGGCATGAGGGAATTCGTTGAGCATGCGCTGCTGAAAGGCTTCCAAACGCTCGTAGTCATGACCACGACATACAAACTCCTTATTCTGAAAAGCACACACACGCATGCACACATGCAAATAAATACCCAAACATTCTAATCAAAGCATACGCAGTGGGTAAGAGTGCCACCTAGTGGATATGACAGCAATGGAGATAGATGCTTTTGACTGTAAATACAATAAAAAGACAGGAAAAGGTACACTCACACTGCAAAATGTATATAGCCTCTGTTAACATTTAGATCTAGAAAACGTTTGACAATTTTAAAAGTGTATAAGCAATCATTTGCTTCCAGTGTCGGGTAGAAAGCCTAGCAGTGATTCAAATTGAAACACTATCAAAAGCTATTATCATTAGTGTCTTATTCCTACTAGTTGGGTGAAATTAGAAAGCTGTGTGTTTCCTAATTTCCAGCTTTTACCAGTCACCATAACAATCTACAAAGGTTAATGGAAATTATGCAATGCCCAGACTTCTTATATCTGCTTGGATTTTTAATGCTGTGTATCCAAGACTTTAGGACTATGCTGCACCACTTACCCGTAAAAAGAAGGGGAACTTCTTCCCATAGAAGCCCACTCTGAAGAACTCAGGCTCTAGTCTCTGCTGGTCCATTATTTTATCGTACAGGGAGGCCTCCATCATCTGCGCATTTCAGATATTAGAATATATAGAAGAAGCATGTCAGCACACATTAATCTGAGACAGAACACTTCCTTTGTGTTTCAATGTAAAAATAAAAAATCTTTCGAGTTAAACACAATAATCCACAGAAGAGCATACCTTCATTTTGCTCAGGTTCCTGTAATCATAGTACGCTTCATACTGATCAGCCAATTCTCGACACAGGAGGATGGCGTTCTCCCAGCACTGAGAGAGAAAGATACAACAGGTGTCACACCAAGTAAGCGGCCGTGTTAACTTCCAGTGGGGGGCAGCAGATGATCAACACAATTACTTGCGAAGAAAAAGCTTCCGCAGTGACGCTAGAGTGTTTTTCTATGACACTAATTAAACAAATGGTTTCTTCCCTGCTGCTTCTTAATCCTTTAGCAATGACACACATATGGCTTAATTCAGGAGTAAAAAAGGCAGCGGGAGCATTTGGGTTTTTATTTTCATTCAGGCTACTGATGATGAGGCTGCAAATTATGTAAATGTCATTTTGTTGTCATGGGTAGCTAATGAAAAGACGATCCCCAACTGATATTTTGATCGGTAGGTGATGAAGTCGAAGTGATGAGATGCTAATGTTCCTGTGCAACAGGCAGCCTACAAACAACCTTGAGAATAAAGAGAGAGACAAACTAGAAGTGCATTGCCTAGAGGTACTACTGTGTGCTAGTGCACTTTTAAGAAGATAAAAGTGATTGATGGATGACATTCATATACAATGAATAAATAACACCTCCCAAATAAAGCAGCTCAGAAATGTTGTTTATACGAGAAAGTATAAGAAACAAAATATGAGAAGGAAGGAAGGAATAAAGCAAGCAAGAAAGAGGGGAGGGGGGTTTGGGGGAGAAGGGAAATAGGTGTTTGAGCTGTACATTACGTCTTATGAGTTCAGTTACAGTCCAGAAAGGTATAAGAAGAAGAAGAAGAAGAAGAAGAAGAAGAAGAAGAAGAAGAAGAAGAAGAAGAAGCTATCTGCATAATATAAAAAGATTCTGATATCAGGAAGTAGAGCTGGGACCTTGCCACGGTCAAAGTTCTGGATGATGGTGAGGTGCAGGTACTCTTTCCTCTGCCACTCGCTCTGCATAGGGTAACTCAGAAACTCCCGTAGTGGCCTTTCTGACCACTCCAACAGTTCATCGTACAGCAGCAGTGTGTAAGATGCCTCTAGATGCACAAAAAAGCACACAGAGTCACGACAACACACCCACAAGGCTGCCATCATTCTCTTTTCCTTCCAGCATCTACCTCACATGTCCCTGTAGAGCATTACTCTTCCACCCACATGTGCCATTACCTGTGTAGTTCTGTGCTTTCAAGTGCAGGTCATACAGCTTGTGAATGTAGCGGATATACATCTCCTCCTTATTCAGTTCTGTTTTATAGAAGTTCTGCACATATAAATAAACAGAGGGAGAGAGAAAGAAAGACAGAAAGAGAGAGATGGACAACTAGGCCAAGGACCAAATGATTTCTGCTTTATAAATTATTGAGACCCGAGCTGTCCACCCACATACCCAGGTTGTTGCTATGGATTCATGTATGGGGGTGAACTCAGAAAACACACAAAATGCTGGGGGAAAAAAACTGAGCCCTGACATGAGCAGAAGAAAACTTTTCAACTTGACACTAAAAGACTTGAAGAATGAATAAGATGAACCCTTTTTGCACTGAAAATGTTGGTTAAATTAGCAGGTTTACAGAAATCAGACCTCATGGGTTGGATGCGTTTGACAGCTTATTGTCTCCACAGCAGAGGGATGGAGGAAAGTGTGAAAGCCAGTGTGGGCAGGCAGGTACTGTCTTACTGCTGAGGATGAGTGTGCTGAAAGAAACTTACCAACAGACTGACAGTACAGCCGATCTTCTTTCCGTCCACTTCTCCAAGCTTCATACAGTCCCTGGAGAAAACACACAGAACCCCATGGCCTTAGACTGTGGAATTTGACTGCACATGCAGCTAGAATGTAACTACCGAGTATGTACGCTGGATAAACGTCGGTATACTTTCATCTGCTTTTTCTTACTTTCTGTGAAAATCATTACTGCTACTGCTAGCTTTTCGAAAAGGCATTTCATCTTCATAGTCTGCATCCAAAAGTGTGTAATTCCCTATATTGCAATTGTGCATGAATGTCAACCAAAATGTCCTGCTGAAAACTAATCTATATATTTCTTTTCCTTTTTGCCCAAATGTTCCTCTGCTGAGTAGAAAAGTCAGATGTGGAAATCTGTACCTTTTTTATCTAAATAAGAATGAGCATACAGTACAGGCCAAAAGTTTGGACACACCTTCTTATTCAATGCGTTTTATTTATTTTCATGACTATTTACATTTTAGATTCTCACTGAAGGCATCAAAACTATTTCATTCATAATATAATTCATATTATAAAATAATCATAATATGAATTTTAACAG
>JAOVVG010000015.1:8245442-8259536 GCA_028566375.1 Leptodoras nelsoni
GTTTTGATGCCTTCAGTGAGAATCTACAATGTAAATAGTCATGAAAATAAAGAAAACGCATTGAATGAGAAGGTGTTAAGCAATATTATTACTACTACTACTACTACTATTATTATTATTATTATTATTATTATATGTAGCAATTATAACTATAACTGAAGCTGAAAGCACATCTTACGTGAGGAATAGACCATGATGGGGTGTGCTGAGAAAACTATCAAAGATGGGGTAGTGTGATGAAGCCTGACCTAAAGCAGAGTTACTTTTACCACCTACAAGTAGGTAAATATGTATCTTCCTGTAACAGTGTAACCTGAAGCGCTTTAATTCCTTTAATTCTGCAGCAATTTGCCAATTATTGCAACAGCCAATTGATCAATGAAGGACACATCATACTTACATTGTACATGATTATAGGCACATTTAATGATAACTAACAGCTGTGAAATGTTAGTGCCTGTTACTACTTAAATTATAGGAGCTACAAACAGTCATATATTAGTGTGCAGTATCTGTGAATAAGCTATTACTATAGGAATACACAATAGGTATTACAATAAGCACATTAAGTATACGCCAGTGACTTGAATTACAGTCAAATCTGCTTTTATAGAAAATGAATCAAAACCTTCTCTCAACACTGCACTATGCAAGTCCTAGAATGCCACAATGTTATGCTCTATATAGTGTGCATACAGTATGTAGTGAAGATGAGCCCAATTTGGAATTTGGCCAGAAGATGGCAGATTTTTGCATGTATTCACACAAGTTCACACAAGAAATGTAAAACCTCACTGTGCATCAGCGTTGAGAACATGACTGTAAATAAGTAAAAAGAAACCTGAAACAAAAATTCTTTTTGCTTTTCTTTGCCTACGATGTTTTTACCCGATGCTGATGTTTGGCGTCTTTGGCACATTATAAACTCATTAAGACTTACGCACTTACACACGCAAACACTTTTTAAGTCATTACAATTTAAAATGCACTTAAATGAAGGAAATCCCAGTGAAGTCTGTGCGAGCGCGCTTGTGCGCATCACTCTCACCTGTAATCGAGCAGTCTCTCCATCAGGCGTGTTACTGTCGCAATTAACGAGATGCCGCTCTCTCTCCACGTCTCTCTCTCGATCTTCTTTAAAAGACTGAGACACAAAGACACCCAAAAAGCAAAAGTCATTCGTTTAGCACTCAACGTGTATCATGCACACGTCACCATCTCCCCATAAGCATTCGTTTCCACTCAGACCCACACACACACACCCTACTCACAGATCAAGCACAGAAACAGTGAGCAGTGTGTCTTACCTAGGGTACGGACCGAACAGAGGAATTCTACTCCAGGAAAGCAGAGACGAGACAAAGTCATATTAATAGATTAAAGTCAGAAACACTCACTCATACAAGTTAGTAACATGGTTAGTACTGTTAGTGCAGACAAGATAAAGAGAGAAGAAAGAGCATAAGTGCGACAGGTTAATAAATCTGTGCTGATACATTTCTTTACAGAAAGAAAGGAACGGAAGACAGTGGGCTAAATCTGCTTTAAAAGCCACGTTGTGCATATTAAACAGAAATTATAGTTTGGGCATGCTTGTGTTTGGCACCAGTTTCAACCAACAGAAGAGAGTAAATACAGCTGTGATATGCCTGTAGGATATGTGATCAGAAACTGAAGCCACAATGTCTCACACTCAGACATTCGCATACACACACACACACACACACACACACACACACACACACACACACACACACACGTAATCACACACTAGACAAGTACCACAGAACCAAGCAGTTTACACCCTGTTAGACAGATGGTGGGGTGAATATAGACACACATTACACAACATTAAGTCAGGAGGTACGGAGGTACCACAGTGTTTGGTGGACAATTGGTGGGCTGCATGATGATGACTAAAATGACAACCATGAGTATTTATCACAAATATTAAGCCAATTTACAATGGGCTTGTTATGATTGTAATGTCAGAAATGTAAGCCTGCATTTTTTTTCCCAAATAGGTCAAAGAACTTAAAATTGCTGACTAGGACCAATCCCTGATCATTTTTGAAATATACAGAAGACTGACTTCTTTTTCTACAGATACATCCAATTGCTGAACACATGAAGAAATCAAACACAACAGCAAAACCGACAAGTAGAACTCCATGGCAAGAGCATTGATGCGGAAGCCTCCACTTCCGATAGTATAGTCATACTGTGTATGTCTCAAATAGCCTTAAAATACTCCCTACCCTCCAAAAGTACTGGAATTGCAGGTATGCGCTAAAGTTATCCGGGTTTGTGAACAAAAGACAAACATGAGATGAATCCTGTGTTGTGTTGGCAGTGTTTTTGGGTCACTGTCTTGATGATGGTGAAGTCCCTTCCATTTAGATTGGCTGCGCTTCTCTGTAAACAGCCAGACAGAATGTTTCTGTAGTCTTCTCAAATCATTCTGCTGCCATCACCATCAATTACATCACCGATAAAGATTAGTGAGCCCGTTCCAGAAGCAGCCATGACACTGCTTCCACCATCCATGATCTCACATGGTCTAGATCAGGAGTAGATCATTTCTTTCCATCGCTTTGGTAGAGGTTAATCTTGGATTTTGTGGTTCATTTCTGCAAATTCCAATCTGTTCTTCAGATTCTTACTGATTGCATCTTCATATGGCCTCTATATTTCTGTTCTCAAACTCCTCTTTCTGAATAGCCCGGATTCCTTTAGACGAGTATTCAATGTTCACACATTCATCCTAATGCTATGCCAGGTTAATAACAGATCTAAAACATGATCATACAAATGATCGAGAAAAAGAAGCACAATTAAAAGGAGATTCAGTGGATCCAGCCTCTTCTTTCCTCTTTAATCATCCTGCAGCTCTCCGTCTTGCTCAATCTTTCAGACTCAGGCTCTCTGTAGCCACTGAGCAGCAAACACATGGCTGTTCTGAGTAAATATTAACATGTTTTTGGTTTTGCTGTTGCGGTTTTGGTTCGTTAAAGTGTGCTGCACTTACAGGTCATTGTAGATTGCACCTTAGACATGGTCAACTTTTTTTTTTTTTTTTTTTTACACTTCCTCATATCACTCATGACTGATGTTATCACTAAAGAGAAACAATTTCTAAACTGAAAACAATGTAGTTGTCTGTCTAGTTAAACTGATAAGCTATATATACAGTGGTCTGTCAAATTACAAATACACTGACATTGAATTTAAAATATATTAAAAACATTCACTATGCATTAACAGTAGTTCTACACTCTGATCTGCCTATTTTATTTTTTACAGTATGCTTGTCCGCAGTCCTAGATGTCCCCATAATATACTTACTGGATATGAGAAATAAATTCATCATACGCGCTCACTCACATGCTGTTGAAGAGCTCCCGGTAAGTTTCATCCCCTTTTCCTTCGGACATCAGACTGTCGAGCTTGTCTATAAGTTTGGCCTCCACCTAAGACAGATCATCACCCAGAGTTATGGGTTAAATCAGGCCATGAGTAATTAAACAGAGTATTGTTACTCACTGAAGCAGCAGGGGGCACTGTTGTACCTGTTTAAAGTTGCCGCTGCGCCGCTGTTCCCAGTCCATCATATCGTGAAAGATGGGGATCATCACGTTCCTTAGATCCGGCTGAGGAACCAGTGTCACCTCCAGAAAAGGGCCGATCATAGCAGGGATGAAGTTTAACTTGTGCTCTCCTTTAAAAGAAACAAAGTGAAGTTGAAAGGGAGGCACGGTAAAAAGACTAGAGATGGAAATTTTACGTTATTCTAATTAACTCGGGCAGGTAAAGCTAAAGATGATAGATTATATTCAATCAATCTCTTACCTAGGTTCTGCCACATACTGAAGATTTCGCAGCCCATCATCACCCTCATATCGCCATACCTACACACACGTACACGCATTCTCAAATCTAACACATGCTGAAGCAGCAGAAATAACTGCATTACAAATGTGCAGGAATATTTGTACCAGTACTCACCAGTTATACCCTAATGACCATTAATGAATAAATGCAGAATGTTTTTTTTTGTATTTTGCAGCTTTTAAAGCTTTTATAAATCACTGGCCCAACTGCAAACCTCATGTAATATCCAGCACCACACAGTACAGCATGAGATATGTAGCACAATAGAGAGAAGAGTACGCCATACTCACTTTTCTAGAATTTTCTTGCGCTTGGAAGGAGAGAATGTTTCGAGCTGAAGGCAGGGCTGGTTGATGAAGATTACAGCCAGATAGAAGTACGAGTCCCAGACCTATATTACACACAAGGCACATCCTTTATCTGAGACTGATTTTACAGACTGTAGCTGGGTAGGCCAATTAAACTAAAGAAACTTCATGTTTCTTTACCAAATACACCAACACACACATACCTTATAATCAAACCGATCATTGAGAAAGTTTCTTCTCAGAGCATCTGACAGGTAGAGAACTGTTGTGATGATGACACTGCAAAGGATGAATGAGGATCAATCAGCAGGAGAGCAAGCACTACCATGTTACATTATTTATTTACCTTCATCTCAGTGAGTGAGTGTCTGTGTGTGTGTCTGTCTCTGTGTGTGTGTGTGTGTGTGTGTGTCTGTCTCTGTCTGTCTCTGTCTGTCTCTGTCTGTGTGTGTGTGTGTGTGTGTGTGTCTGTCTCTGTCTGTCTCTGTCTGTCTCTGTCTGTCTGTGTCTGTCTGTGTCTGTCTGTGTCTGTCTGTGTCTGTCTGTGTCTGTCTGTGTCTGTCTCTGTCTGTCTCTGTCTGTCTCTGTCTGTGTCCGTCTGTGTCCGTCTCTGTCTGTCTGTGTGTGTGTGTGTGTGTGTGTGTGTGTGTGTGTGTGTGTGTATGTGTGTAAATCAACAGCTGCTAAGCTGCTCTTACTTATTAGTGACGAGCCGCATGACTGTCCAATCCTTAGGAAACATCTCGGGCCGGATCAGGATCCGGAAGACGGTGAAAATCTGCAGGAGGAAATCCTGACAGGAACAAGAGAACAATCAAAGACAATTCAGTTACTGAAAACAAGGAGGAGTCCCGATTTTAACATCACGTTCAAAACAACTAGTGGATTTACTCTTCAGGGCACTATGAATACCTGTAATGCTTTATTTACTTTATTTTATTAATGTGTAATGAAGCACACAAGAGAGCTGCTGCAGTGAACAGTGACTGGTATTTGTTCGTACTGTTCTACTTAAAAGATGCTATAATACGATAATCAGCTTTGAATCAATCATTTTCTAACTGATTCCTGATATTATTTCTGGTTATATCAGAAACCCAAAGTAGCTCTGTTTAACTGCTGCTTGCTGAACATGAGGCCCTATTTACACCTAATGGCACAAGCGGCCAACATTTCTTGTAGATGAAAGCCTTTTTTTTGCAAGGTACCCTTTCAAAGCAAGTATCAAAGTTTGAGTTGCTGCTAGTACATTCTGTGTATGAGCATTTCATTTATATAAAAAAAGTGTTGCTCCTGGGCTGTTCTCACCCTCAGCTCGTCTTTACTGGTGAAACGCTGAAGATGCTGCTGGTAGTGTTTATCTCCCATCTGCTTCAGGAGAGCCAAAAGACACGACACAAACTCCCCCTGAAACACAGGTGCAATTAGACAATAAGACCACGTTTTCAAGCGTCTAGTTGATTTCTGATTGCACCTGCCTGTGAACAAAGTTAGAAAAGTTGGCTCTGTTTCATAGAACATAAACAAACTAGTCATTTAAACCACAGTGACTCAGAGCAGAATAATGAAGTCACTAATAATGAATGAATTACTGAATGAATCTATGAATGAGGTAAATGAGTCATGTTGGTAAATGCAGCGTTAGTGACCTGTACATTCCAGTGTTAATAAACATGGTCTTCATACGCAGCCATCTGTATTAAAGTAAAGATTTCTCGCTCTCGTTACTTTATTGCTCCTGTACGCAGCTCTAAGCTAATGAGACATGTCTGTGGAGAACAACACACAACTCTGTCCAAGTAATGCCGTCACTTCACTAATCAAATGACAGCCCTGTAATCTACAATGGACCACAGTCCAGCAGCTGATGAACTCATGACACATATCCAAAAATGTGTAATCTTTATGATTACACAAATGAAACAAACAGCTCTGTGGAACACTGAAACATCAAATCAGAAATCGACTCCAAACTCATGTCCTGCTCTATTGACACAGGGCTGAATGAATGCAGCCAGGAGAGTAAATAACATGGAAAGATCAGTGGAGCTGTAGAAAAGGAGCATTCAGTGAGACCCACAGTGCGGTTGACATTCACAATATAACAGAACACAAAAAGCATAGATCACTGAAGAAAAGCTCTCACAATTCACCTGATGCAAAGCGGCTTTGAAGTATAAAGGGTTTTGGCTGCTGCACAGTAATTAATAGACCCTCGGGGGCTTTTGTCTTTTTCTCAGTTTCTTTTTCTTCTCTTTAATCTTTTTTTTTCTGCTCTGTTAAGTGCCGTGTCACTCTCGCTGCAACTCTCATGCTTTATCGCTGCTCTCTTACCGTGACATCCTGAGTCTGAGGACGCATGGTCGACGCTGGGGTTTGTGGACGGTTGGAAATCTCCAATATGGTCCTTAATAACACACTCAGCAAGCTCTCCACTATCAGATCCACTTCTTCTGTCATAGCTGGCTCCTACACACACAAAATATTTACAATTAGTATATATGATAAGAAAGCACGGATGACTTATACACTACCATTTAACAGTATATTTAAGTGTCTAGTGAATAAAAGATACATTTATCCAGGCCTCGACTGGCCTGCCTACAGTCCGGATCTGTCAGCTATTGAAAATGTATGGTGCATCATGAAGAGGAGAATCAGACAACAGGGACCATGGACTGCTGAGCAAGCAAGCTCAAGTCTTGTATACATCAAGAATGGGCAAAACTGCAACAATTAGTATCTTCAATGTAATTAAAAGAAAAGGTGATGTGACCCAGTGGTAAACATGCCTCTGTCCCAACTTTATTTTTTGAGTGTGCTGCAGGCATCAATCACTGAAAACACAAAAAATCTTTTCTTTGTTTTTTTGTCTATGAAATAAAGGTTCAATGTCTTAACATATTACAGGTTTCAGTTTTTATTGCATTTTTAGAAAAGGTTCCAACTTTTCTGGAAATTGAGTTTGTATAAATATAAAAAACTGTATAAATTAATCCAAAGAATTTGGGATGGTTATTCATTTTGCATTTGAATATTTAAATATAACTCTTGGTGCTATACTGCAGGGGTGTCAGTCATGCAACCCTTGGGTTCTAATGACTATAGAATCTGTGTTACAGACAAAGTTGTCTTATAGACCGTATTTGAGAGAAGGGAAACAAAGAGCTATGTAGGGATAGCATTTTCCAAAATAACTATTTTAGGGGTTTCACAGCAATCGTGGTGAATACTTTGTGCTTTATTTGGAACTTTCTGATTAAAAACTGATAAATTAATGCTTTTATTCACTTGACATCAGTGTAATGTGGCCTGTTCACTAAAATGAGTTTGATGCTCCTGCTATACAGCTTTTTAAGGCATTTTAGAAGTGTCTACATATTAAAATGATGAATTACTTGTTTATTATTCTCTAACATCGATACACTTACTTAACCTTTCATAATACATGTATACCATGCCAATAGTATACAGTTACAAACTGAATGTGAATATTAAAGCAGGGTGTAAGCAGTGAGAGTTTCCTCACAGGGTGATAATGAGAGGGTGAGAAGCAGCCAGATTGAAAAGGGGGCTAGTGGAGGTGATGCCTCTCTGAATGGTAGCCCTGCAGAGTGTGTGAAAGCTGTTTAACACTTCTCATGCCAAACAACTGAACAATCAGAGCCTCACCAGGTCAGAGAGGTTGTTTGGTGAGAACATTACCTGAAGCCTCATGACCTGTATCTGCATGATTTTATGCATTGTGCTGCTGTAACACATTTGGCTGATTGCATAAATGACCAAGTGTGCATGTGTTCCTATTAAACTGGACAAAGAGTGCTTATTGTGTACATATTTCCTGCCTTTATTTACAGAGCTGTGTTTCTCAGAGTTTGCATCACTCTCTCAGCTCAAAAGCTCCTCCCTCTCCCTCTCTCTCAGTGGATTAGATGTCTCACCGTATCATATCTCTTTATGATTGACAGCATGCTGGTGAGAATTTGGGCGCACATCACTAGATCCCGCTGTTCCTGCATGTGAGTCTGTAAGAAGCGCAAGACCACGGGGAGCAGGATACACCTTGATTCTGAAATACACAGACACACATTCATTAAAGGCATTGGCAGTAATCTGGGACGAAGTCAGAGCTGGAGGTGGAGGCGGTTCTGAATGTGAAAACCACCCACAACCCCAAAACACTAGAGCCAGGCTAGACCTCCGGAAGGTTATTGTGAGAAGACACACTTCCATAATTGGCAGGTAAGTCGTGTCTTGCATTCTTGTCCTGCCTGGTTGAATGCTGGTGTTTCATACTATCTAAATTTTTTTTAATCATCAGACCTTATATGAGTACCTTATGGTACACTCTAACAATCAGTACTGCTCCAGTCTAAGAGCCACGTCAAAGAGCTGTGCGAGTGTGTGTGTGCGAGTGTGTGTGTACCTGGATTTGTGTACAGCTGGCTCTCTACAGTTTTGGAAATGCACTGCAGTTTGACAGTGTCCAGGGGGCAGTCTGACTGTGAGGAATCCGGCAGACTCCCCAGTGTCTCCCGCACGAACGAGGCCACCTCTCTGATTGTGAACAGCTTCAGCAGCTCCCCATAGACTGCAGGAAATGCCTGCAAAAACACCGCCTGCATGTGTGTACACACACACAGTATATAATTAACATACAGATATGTTACAAAAAAAATCTAAATAGATGATGCAGGATATTTTTCACCTTTAATAAAGTTTAATGAACAGCATTTTACTGACAATAAAATACAAGAAGTTTCCTCTGACAAAACAAAGAAAATAGATGTACTGTATATTGGTGCATAACCTGACTGCTTCATAAAGTGAGCGAAAGAACAAGAATGAAGTGAATTAAAAGGTCCAGAACCCCCTGTGGATGACATTTCACAAAATTTGCTGTGTTCCTAAAGGATGTAGTAGTGACGTGGGGTTTGACATTTTCTGACTTTTGAGCCTTTACATCACAAGACATCAGCTAGTGAACTGAGACATTTTGCTTTAAACAATGCACCTTGTAGAGGTCAACTTTCTTTAAAAAAATTCATAGTTTTGAGCGAAACAGCTATTGCCCAAAAAGTGCTATAAGCCTACACCATTTCAGGGGCACTATCACAAAGGACAATGCACATCTAGGTACACAAACCTTGTATTCCAAATCAGACATATGACTACAAGTGCTGCTAATTGTTACATTCTGCTTATATCAGTCATTACAATTTAGGGAAAATGTTGTTGCATTAACAAACATTGTTCAAAGTGAGCTTGAACTAATAAGTACCATCTTTCTGTCCATTAGTACATTTCACGGTTACCAATACTGCAGCAGTCCCACGTGTTTTGCATTAAACTACACTGTCCTGTATTGGGGGTGTTTAAATAAGTGTCATAGCAGCAATCATACTGACATTTTACTAAAACATTGCTGACAGGCAGCCATCAGATGCCTTTAGATGTAATGATGCTAAACTGGGTGCTGGCGAGCTCGTCACATGTTGCTTTCAAAGACCTCAACATACAACCTAAGATGATTATTATTTTTTTTACCATGTGCCATTTTTGTCTGTGACGGCAAAATCAAGGATAAAAATCGTACACTAGGATGACAGGTGGTGATCTGTGCCAGTCCATAGCTTTTCACTGGACTGAGATCAGACCTCTGTCTGGGCCATTTAACAACATTGATCTTCATTTTCCTGACACATTCCTTCGTTCGATAGGCTGTCTGTTACGGATCACTACCATGTTGTAGGCTAACATTACTTTTACGCTTCTGCTTTCCAACAGAAGGCAGCGTGCCAAAAACAGCTGCTATCGTTAGAAAATGCCACTGTGAATGCAAAGAAACAAAAATAGTTCCAGAAGAAGATTCGCTGTAGTGCAGTGTAGATCTTCTGTAATCAAGACCGAGACATTTTCCTACATACTCCTACATACATCTGGGATGATGGAGTATTTCACAAATACAAACATTCACTTCTTCCTCGCATGAGTAATAAAATGTCTATTTACTGCTATCAGTTCTTGGAGCTCATTTAAGGTTACCATTGGCCTCTGAGCAGCAACCCAAATGACCTTTCTCTTTCTACAGCCATCAAAATCCACTTCTTGATAATGGACTTTACAGTGTTCAGTGATATATTAACTGCTACTGAAATTCTGTGATATCCATCTGCTGACCTATGCAATTTAGAAATATGATCCTATAAATCTTTAGATGTTTCTTTGTGGACCAAAGTTATTTCTGCAATATTTAACCAAGAACCCATCAGAAAACAGATCATGGAGACATGAGAAACCATAGGGCCAGAGTCAGATTCATTTGTGAGACATGAAACACTGTATTGTTTATGGGTGGACAAATCATAAGATGCCATAAATTAAATAGACTACTTGGAAAATGAAAGCTCTGACATGCATGATTTGCTTATCCAGAAAATATGCTAAAAACTTTAAGAACACAGTCAGTTTGTTAAATGCATTAATACACACAAGTTTATCATTTCCAGGAAAATGGACAACCCTGTATAGTCAGTCATTATAGTTGTCTGCTATGTGGTGCAGCAGGTGCTGGCATTCAGAGTGACAAGCTTGTGCTGTAGTTCCAGTGTCGAAACTTATTGTCATGGATATTGCAGTCCTGTGTGTGTACAGAATAAAATACCACATTCAAACAGTTAAAGCATAGAAACTAGAGAATAAACCCAGTCGTATCAACCCTGTGTAAATCCAGATTACTTAAAGCTTCTAACCATGCAGAATTCTGTAATCTCTAAATTCCTGTGGTTTAGGCTTTAAAAAACTCTCAATGCAACTACTGACAAGCTGAACACCTGGTGTCCAACCTGGAACCAAAGAAAGCATCACTTAATCACAACATGGCTGAAAATAGACCACGCACTTCTGGACAGTAGTGTGTGGAGAAGGCCAGGGATTAGCACAGATTACAACAGCTCTGACCTGCATTATAGTACTGCCTTTGCCCTGCTGTGTATACAAACAAACAAAAAAAAACCTCAGGCTTTACAATGCGGTTAAACTTGTAGCAGGTACCAGAAAAACAAATCTGAAAAATGAAAATCAGAAGAAAATGTTATATTAAAAATAAACAATGAAAAGAAAAAAAAGAAGAAAGAAATATGCCTGTCAACAAGTCAAACCCAATTCAGCAGTAAAATGAACAGATGAGGGATTTTTTTGGTCCTCTACAGAGAGAGAAAACAGAAAGAAAACAGAGTCATGTCTAGTTTCATTAGGATGCTCAGGATTCTCTCCATTTTACAGCAATTTCTGTGACTGCATCTCTTCTCACTAGATTTACTCCTGGTTTAAAACTTATGGTTTAGTGCTGCACTGTCTATGCTGCTTTCTCACTCACACAGATTATATCTATTAGAATGGTTTTATCTGCGTTATACGAGCACAATGCAGATCTTGTGAATGCGGGCCCTTCTTGCATGAGGACTGAAGGGATGAGGGCGTACACTGTACCAACACTCTTCTGTTCAGGGAAACAATGCAAGAGGCTGCACAGAGAGCTGATAGTTTAGTCAAGCTCATTCATGGGTGTCTACTGCTGCTTTGTCTCAACCTAGAGACAGCCATTGTGCCGAGACTCCTTATCAGACACGCCATAAGAGATGAACTATGTCCTTCCTCAAGGGCTCTGCTTCCATTAAAGAGATATTCACTTCACGTACAATGCTTCAAGGCTGACAAACCTAATTAACTGCATTGCAAACAATAGTGAAGAAGCAGCCAAGCTGTATGGGAGTCGGTCTTTAAGGATAAACAACTGATCTGGGAATATTACTATCTATTACTATATTACTAAGTATTGCAAAGCAGAAAAGAGTTACCATAAAACATATTTGCCTTATAGTATTAAAAATCTAAATTTCTTTTTTTCTCTTTTGTTCAAAAACCTTCATTTTAAACATCTCTAATAAATATTGTCAACTGATGTTAACTATATCCAGTTGCCCAATGTTCATCTAATCTGCAGTCCACTGGCCTCACCTGTGTGACCATGATGGGGCCCGTCCCTTTGCTCTCCTGTGACAAGAAGAAGCGGATGGACATGAACAGTTCGTGGACACAGCAGCGAAACTCTTCCTCGTTCTGGCCTCCAGTGGCGAGTGCAAACAGCCTTCGAGACTGGATAATGTACTTAAAGATGTACTCTGTTGCCTGCAAAAATAATATCATTCATCCGATTAAACTGCGACACAATAAAACTATGTGGTTAGTGCTCTAGTTCTGCATGCTGGAGCCTGTGAAAGTAATATAAAGTGCACAGAGAAATACAGAGCACCACTGTTATTAAAGAAAGAAAAGCAAACGTTAATGTTACAGCATTCGAGAAAAGTGCTCCAAGCTATAAAAAAAGGAAAAGATATTGCATAAGTTTCTACCTTGAGTACTCGCTGGATGTGGTCCTGGTGTTCGGCTTCAATGATGCGGTCCACATACCACTTCAGTACCTTGATCAGATCCCTAAAAGGTAAGACATCACCGTGACATGCTGTAATCAGTAAGACAATTCCCGGGTCACGGTGCCATTCTTATTACACTAACAGAGCCTGAAGATTACTGTCTGAAATAACTACACAACCTGCAACTGATCAGCCTTCTGACTTGCCATTCGGGATAACAGAATAAACTAAATAAATGGTGAGAATAGATGCTGCCAGTGCTAACTGTTATCCAGTTCTCGCCCAACATGGAAATCAGTTCACCTAAAAACACTCAAAGTTTTCTGCGTGCCAAAAGCACGTGTGTGTTATATAAGTTCTTGTACAATGTAAGAGACTGTGTAGGAGTGTGAGCCTGATAAATCCAACAGAGTTAGTAATGAAGCTGTTGGAAGGCACTCTGTAGCTACATGAAGGGCAGGAGAAGTTGGAAAAGTGATGGATACAAAAGTTGAGGAAACATCTGCCTTCCCAGCAGTAAAATAGTGAGTGTGTGTAAACAGTGTGCTTGTGTGTGCATGTTCCTGCACATATTAACCCTGCACCAGTGACCATTGTGCATGTCTGTTTCAGGAACTGCCATGAATTCTCAAATATTTGGAACAATAAACAATAACCGAGGTGGGTAAACACACACACACACACACACACACACAAAAAAACTAATGCTTAACTTGTGTTTTAACTTTACACCAGTAGCAAAGGTCCATTTAACACTACAGCATGTCTATTACCAGACATCAAGTTACATTTTCTAGAAATGTGTGTCTGATTTGTGAGAGTCATTTTAACATTGGCATTGGCAGCAAGTGTGCTCTTATAGTGGCAGAAGGGGCAGGAACTTACAGTCAACAAAAAAGCACACTGAGACTGCATATTAGGTCTACTATGCGTTGATGCTTGCCACAGAGTTAGGCCTAGATTATACATACTTAGTGCATTAATGTATATTTGTGTCACAATGCCCAGAGGGGGTTTATGGGCAAGTAATGAATGCAGAGACACATTTTACATTCTCTCTCTAGTCTCCCATGAGCTAACAGCACGTTGTGCATATCAAGGGTTCCAGAGTAATACTGTTCCAAATTACATGTAATGCTCCCAAACCCAACAGCGGCTTTAACATTCTAAAAGAAATCAGTTTGGAAATATTCATGCTGTTAGTTTCTCAGGTTAGTGTCTTTAATAAAATGTAGAGAGTGCTGTAGAGTTTTTCTTGTGCAGAGAACAGACTAGTCAGGAGAGCAGAGTTCAGAGGAAGTTTCTTTATTCAGTGCGATCGCAGAGGGCTAAGGACGCTATCTGAGTCATGCTCATACACACATAATATACTGGGGTTAGACAGTCATTTTAGACCACAATAATTTATTAGTATGGTGTAGGGCCTCCTTTTGCGGCCAATACAGCGTCAATTCATCTTG